>JAQPPZ010002889.1:600000-807804 GCA_028583015.1 Wollemia nobilis | reverse complement strand
AACAATCATAACTCTCACCTTGTACCTCTGTTTTCTCTGAAATTTGAAACAAAGAATCTCTGCAATGCTGACTACATCCAATCCAAATATTGCTACATAACTCCTTATGATTCGCCTGTACCACCTCCACAAAAACTGCTACTGACACACTTTTTCCAAAAAGAGCGTTTTTGTGACATTCTTGAAACGCTTGTAACATTTGCCTCGTTTCTCCGTTTTGGTGGAAATTTTGAACACATGGTTTTGAAGATAACGAACACCTCCAGTTTAAATTTTGCTATCAAATTATTCTCGGTTTGGTTGCAGTGCTTCTAACAATACTGCCCTTTTTTGGCTTGTACAACAACTTGCCAAATCATCCGCCAAGATACCAGAAACATCATCGATAAATACAAACACTGTGTTGACACCTCCAACATTGTTCTGGACTATTTCTTGACATGTTGGCATGTTCCAAAATGATCCATCCTGTCCAACTGCGCCCGTGACGACTTTTGCAAATTTGCACGAACAACCTGTAACAACTTCACCCAAACATCAAAAACATCCTCATAAGCATTGAACATCATTGTACATACTCCGAACAACCTTTGAAAAACTATCCACTGCATCAACCTGTCCATCTGAGTGTGTTGACAACAATGACAATATTGTCGCTGCACCTTGCTCAATAATATCCCCCTTTGGAATTATTGACAAAACACGCACAATTTCCTCTAACTCTTCTACCACTTTGACAACAAGACCAAAGGGCTGCTGCAAACTCCCCCTGAGTCTATGCACAACATTCTCAGGTAAAAATTATTACACTTAGCAAAAATCACAAACATGGGCAAAAAGATAAACAAATACACAAATGCTCCCATTGAGAATGTGGCCCCAATAGCTAGTCAATTCTTGGGAAGTGTGACCACTCCCAATTTCTTGCGAAGGTACTCAAATACTTCCTTGGGAAATGGTTTGGTGAAGATATTCGCTACTTGCTCTGTTGTTGGAACAAAATCTAACTTAACCTCACCTTCTGCAACTTTCTCCTTAAAAAAATGATATCGAATAGCAGTATGTTTTGTGTGAGAATGCATAACCGGATTCTTTGAGATGTTAATGGCACTGGTGTTATCGCACTTAACTAAAATTAACTCATTGAAATTAATGCCAAGATTCTTCAGAGTTTTTTTCATCCATAACACCTACGTACAACACATTGTCGCTACAATGTATTCTGCCTCTGCTGTGGATAAGGAGACTGACTCCTATTTCTTACTGTGCCACGCGACCAACCTATCTCCAAGATAGAATGCACCTCCATTGGTACTCTTCCTGTCATCTACACATCCATCCCAATATGCATCTAAATACGCAATAAGGATGAAGTCCTTACCTTTCGGATACCATAACCCATACTCCATAGTACCCTTGAGGTACCAAAGAATCCTCTTCACTGTTGTCACATGAGTCTCCTTGGGACTAGCCTGAAATTGTGCTACCATGCATACTACCTACAAAATATCTGGTCTGGTAGTTGTCAAGTACAGTAAGCTCTCAATCATAGATCTATACATAGTTTTATCAACATGTGGAGATTTGTCATCCTTGCTCAACTTGCAACTTGTCGTCATGGGAGTGCTAACTGGCTTACAATCCTCCATTGTGAACTTTTTCAGCATCTCTTTCACATATTTAATTTGAGAAATAAATATGCCCTTCTCCTTTTGATTAACTTGCAATCCGAGGAAATACGAAAGTTCACCAATCATTAACATTTTAAATTCTTTCTGCATCTTATTTGCTAAATATTTACACAACTCATCTTTGCTACTGCCAAATATGATATCATCTACGTATACAACAAGAACAATATGATGACCATTTTCTATTTTGACATACAAATTACTATCCACCATACCTTTATTGAACCCTTGCTGAGTAAGATAATTGTCTAGCCTTGCATACCATGCTCGGGGTGCCTGTTTTAAGCCATATAATGCTTTCTTCAACTTGCAAACCAAGTTGGGATCATCACCAAGATGGAAACCATCTAGCTGCTCAATATAAACCTCTTCTTCAAGTTTCCCATTCAAAAATGTTGATTTCACATCCATTTGATAAACTTTGAAATTCTTGTAAACTACTAAAGCCAGAAATATTCTAATTACCTCTAGTTTGGCCATAGGTGCAAAGGTTTCCTCAAAGTCAATACCTTCAACTTGTGCATAGCCTTTGTATACCAATCTTGCTTTGTTCCTGACTACCTGTCTGTATTCATTCAATTTGTTTCGAAAGACCCATTTAGTACCGATTACATTTTTATTTTTGGGTCTTGGTACTAAATCTCAAGTCTTGTTTTTCTCGATTTGATCTAATTCTTCATTTATTGCCTTTACCCAACTTTCATATTTTCTTGCGTTAGCAACATTTTTGGGCTCAATGCTGGATAATAAAGAGTAGTTACTTACTAATATTCTTCTTGTCTAAACACCAACTGTGGGGTCTCCAATTATTTGCTCTCTAGGATGATCTTTCTCCCAGCTGCCTGTTTTGAATTTCTTGTTTTCTTCCACTTTTGAATCATTGTTTGAATCCTTTGAGTGAATTTTTGGTTTCTTTTCCGTTTCCTTTTCCTCATCTCCTTCAATGACCTCTTCATAAATTGGGTAGTTCTCTTCATAGCTAATTACTCGTTCCCTTCTTTCATCAACTTTAACATCGACACTATCCACAATTTTTCTTAGCCTCTTGTTGTAGCATTTGTAAGCTTTGCTTTTTGACGAATAGCCAAGAAAAATACCTTCATCCGCTCTATATTCAAACTTACCAAGGTTTTCTTTAGTTCTTTTGATGTAACACTTGCTGCCAAAAACTTTAAAGTATCTTGTTGTTGCCTTTTTACCGAACCACAAGTCATAAGGAGTTTTGCTTTCATGCGTCCTCAACATTCACATATTTTGGAGATATACCGCAATATGGACCGCCTCTTTCCAAAATTTGTCTACTACTTTGCTCTCAGTCAACATAGTCCATGCCATTTCCTGCACTTTCCTATTATTTCTTTCTACCACACCATTCTGCTGAGGTGTCCTGGCTGCTAAAAACTGTCTCCTAATGCCATATTTTTTATAATACTCTGTGAAATCCTCTGAAATGAACTCTCCTCCTCTATCTGACCTTAAACATTTATTTATTTTTCCTGTTTGATTCTCAACTTGGTTTTTGAAAACCTTGAACATCTCAAAAGCTTCTTATTTATGCTTCAAAAATAGTACCCATGTCATCCTGGAATAATCATCTATACACAACATGAAATATTTGTCACCATTTATGCTTTGCATTCTCATTGGTCCACATAAATCAGTATGTACTAGTTACAAATGTTTGCTTGTGTAGTACTCTTTTGTTTTAAATGAGACTCTAGTTTGCTTTCCCTTTTTACATGAAGCACAAATGCTATTTGATGGTTTGCCAATGGTGGTAATATCTCTCACTGCTTTCTTTGAGCTGATTTTTACTAGATTGTCAAAACTAATATGACCGAGCCTCTTGTGCCACAACCAATTCTCTTCTTCCTATCCAATCAAGCAAGCTCCTTTTGAAGTCTCTAAGAGAGTGTATAGGTTGCCAGATGTCCTTGATCTAGTTGCTATCAACTTCCCATTGTTTGCATTTCTGACTTCACAACCTTGCTTCTTAAAGATCACTTCATGATCTCTATCATAAATGTGACTTACGCTCAACAAGTTATGTTTCAGACCAACCACAAACAAGACTTCTTTTGACCTAATTTTTTTGTCACTAATCTTAACTAAACATCTGCCAACTATCTTAGCTCCATCATTGTTTCCAAACTTTACTGAACCACCTTCATAGTGTTGCAACTTCTCAAATTTTTTTTGTCACCTGTCATATGACTGGAGCATCCACTATCAAGTATCCATGGTGCGGATTTATTCTGCGCTTTAAATGTCATCTGTACGATCAAGTATTCATTTTATTCCTTAGGTCGCTATTTTTATTTCCACTCAGGTTTGATTACAATTTTGGGATCTTGTTTTGGCTTTTCTTTTTCAGTAGCTTGTGCATGTTTTTCGTGAAATTTTCTATTTTGTCTTATTCCATTTGGCTGAAATTTTATTCCCTAAAATTGATTTGATGCAAATGTACTTCGACAATTTCTTGCAATAAGCCCAAAATTATGACAGTTATAACATTCTAATGCATAATCCATCAAAGGTGAAAAAGAATTTCTATTGGTAAAATTCCTTGGTCCTATTTTATACTTGCAATCTGAGATCTTATGTCCATAACCATTGCATTTAAAACAATAACCAGAACAGAGATGATTGAACCTGGGTGGTGGTCTTTGCCATGTTGTTGTAGGCGCCATAAATCTTCTTCTTCTTTGATGTGTGACATTGGTGAAGCCATCATTTTCAATTCTCCTTTCGTACCTTACATTATTGCTTTCCTTTGCATGATTCATTTTTGCTTGATCAACCTGTTTCTTCTTTTCATTATTTGTGGAATCTTCATTTATGGCCTTTGATCCATTTTATGATTCTCCTTCATCAAAATCCAAACCAAATTTTATGTCTGTAGTCTTTTGGTTATTTATGATCTTATCCAGCTTCATAGAACTTTCTTCACGTTTGTGATAACAACTAATTTTCTAATTCATCTCTTCTAGCTGCATTCTTAAACCAACAATCTCTTCTTCTAGCTTGTTGCAATAATCTATTTTTATGGTTATTTGCACTTCGAGATCTTCGGATATTTTCTTGGATTCTTCTATCTATACTTTCAAATTTGTTATGATTTCATTTGCATCCTCAAGATTTCTTGAAATTTTCTTATTCTTTTTTCTTTCTATCTTCAATTCATCTAGAGTTGCAATTAGTTCCTCTTCCAAATTCACTTCTGCGTCAATTTCTTCTTCATCACATTCCTATTCTTTTTCTGGTTTTTATTCTTTGAGTGCCATGAAAAGAGCTTCACCTGTTTCCTTTTCAGAATCCTCACTGGAGCTATCTTTTGATGTACTGACATTCTTGGAGATGAAACTTTTCTTTTTGAAGTTCTCTTTTTTGAAATTTATTTTTTTCTTCCAGTCACTTCTTTCTTCGTGTGATCCTTCATCACTTATGTTCTTCTCATTTAGTGGACATTTAGCTACAAAATGCCCAACGCCTCCACAGTTGAAACATTTAAATGGTAACTTTCCTATATATTTTCCTTTTCCCCTTTTTAGTTTTTGAATAAAGTTTGCTTTCATTTCATCTGATGTCTCTTCTTCCTCGGATTTTTGTTTTGCTTTCATATTTTTATGGGCTTTAAAAGCAACTTCTCTGTCTATGGGTTTAGATTTTCCTATTATCATCTCATATGCAGTCAAAGAACCATGCATCTCATCCATACTAAAAGAATTTAGATCTTTAGCTTCTTTTATAGCTGAAACTTTAGAACCAAATCTTTGGAGAAGGTATATTAATACCTTTTTTACGATGATATAATCTTTGATTTCCTCTTCGAGTCCTCTAATCGCATTAATGAATTCATTAACTCTCAGCATATATGCCTCTATATTCTCATCGTCATTCATCTTTAATACTTTGAACTGAGCTCGGTGTGTTTGTAACTTGGCCTCCTTGGTCTTAACATCTCCTTCATGAATGCTCTTCAGTTTGTCCCATATTTCCTTTGTCATTTTATAATCCATAATCTTTACCATTTCGATGTCCACTAATCCACACATGATAACATTCTTTGCTTTTGAGTCATTCTCAAATAGTTTCTTATCGGTAGCATCGGTTGGAGAAGTGGTGGGTATTGTGTATCCACTATCTACTGAATCCCAAATGTCATATCCCAAAGCACAAAGATATGTCTGCATCCTGAGTCTCCAAAATACGTAATTAGTTCTGTCAAACAATGGTGCTTTGTTTGATGAGAAGCCTTCATCACCTGCCATTGTGTCACTTCCAATATCACCCTAGATGGTTAATCCTATTCAGGAACCTCACTCTGATACCAATTTTTAGTCTCACAATGATACTGAGAGGGGGGTGAATTAGTGTATCTCTTTAAAACTTAAATCTTCAACACTCAAAGCCAAAACAATGAAAACATAAAACCAAATAAAGCAAGTATAACAAGAGAAAATCACACAACACAAGATGTACCAAGGTTCATCGATTTGGCTACATCCCTAAAAATTACTATTTGGACTCCCATCCAAATCCATCCTTTGCAAAGCACCAACTTTACAATCAATTTACCAGCACCCACTGGAAGGAGCACCAACCCCTGATTTATCTGCACAAACAGAAAGGAGCACCAACCCCTCTACCAAGCACCCACTTGATTTTGATATTGATAATAAAATGACATATATGAATGTCTTCACTGAAACAAAAACCCTCTATGGTCTGTAAACTCAAAATCTAAAACTTTCTATTTCACCCAGTATAACATCCCTCTCTCTACATTACTCAAAATTTGAATCTTCTCTTCTCACAAAAAAAAACTAATTGTTATCTTAGTTCATTCCACAAATTACTAAATGCTTTCTGGGTATTGTGCAACACTTTTTCTGTGAACTCCTCTCAAAATTTCAGCCAAAATGGATATCATATGAGAATTGACACCTTACTCAAACACATCACATGCAAATAATTGACACCTTACTCGTTCTCTTACTTCGGAGCCATGTGACACCTTAAACAAAAAACAAAAGATGCTCTATTTTATTCCTTGAAGGTGTAACAACACTGAAACCAAAACTCTGGTGACTTTGCAAGGTCGAAATGGCCAACTGAAGGATTTTGTACAAGTGGAACAAATTGACATAAAAGTGACTTGTACCGTTTTTGCAACAATCATAACTCTCACCTCCTAACTCTGTTTTCTCTAAAATTTGAAACATAGAATCTATGAAATACTGAATACATCCAATCTGAATCTCGCTATATAAATCCTTACGGTTCACCCGTACCACCTCCATGAAAAATGCTACTGACACACTTTTTCCAAAAAGAGCGTTTTTGTGACAGTCTTGAAACACTTGTAACATTTGTATTGTTTCTCCGTTTTGGTGAAAATTTGGAACACATTTTCTTGAAGATAACGAACACCTCCAGTTAGAATTTTGCTATAAAATTCTTCTTTTTTTGTTCGTAGTGCTTCTGATAAAACTGCCCTTTTTTGGCCTATACAACCACTTGCCAAATCATCCGCCAAGATACCAAAAACGTCACCGATCAATAAAAATACTGTGCTAATACCTCTAACAATGTTTTGGACTATTTCTTGATATGCTGGCATGTTCCAAACTGATCCATCCTGTCCAACTACGCCCGTGACAACTTTTGCAATTTTGTGACAACTTCTTGACGATTTTTTCAACTTTTGCAAATTTGCACGAACAACCTGTAACAACTTCACCCGAACATCAAAAACATCCTCATAAGCATTTAATATCACTATATATACTCTGAAAAACCTTCGAACAACTGTCCACTACATCAACCTATCCATCTCAATGTGTTGACAACAATGACAATACTGCCACTGCACCTTATTCAACATATTTTGGTTTCTTTTGTAGGAGGGCAAGTGTTGCTCAAATCACTTGATGCATTGACACCTATTAAAAATGTTGATATGCTTGTCACTATTGTCAGTTTATTGAAGATCATTGTGTGGGAGGTGGGGGAGGAGAATGTTGTCTAAGTTTTTACAAACAACACACCAACACATGTTGCAGCAAGAAAGACTAGAGAAGTTCTCCCCTATTTGTTGGACTCCATGTGCAACCCACTCTCTCAACTTAATTCTCAAAGACAATGGGAAACTATTATGAGTGACTGAGGTTGTAGAAAAAGCAAGATACATAATAAAATTCACCTTCAAGCATACATGGGTCCTTGACCTAGTGAGGCAATTCACTAAAAATAGGGAGCTTTTGCAACTTGGAGTGACATTGCAAAGCTTTTACAAAACAAACAAGACCTTAAAGAGGATGTTTGTGAGTGAGGAGTTGGTGGAACAAGCAAGCGCAAGATATCGATCCACCAATGAAAGCAAGAATGGGGTCAACTATGTGTTTGATATGGGGTCAACTATGTGTTTGAGGGCCCCTTTTAGAAAATGATACAAGGGGCTATTCAGGTGTATATATGTTTTATAAAAAAAAATTGGTTTCATTTGTAAATTTGAAGAGAGTAAATTTCATTTACTCTATTCCAAATTTGTTAAACTTTAATATTTATCTTCTAGAATATAATAAAAAGAAAGGCAATTCACTAAAAATAGGGAGCTTTTGCAACTTGGAGTGACATTGCAAAGCTTATACAAAGCAAACAAGGCCTTAAAGAGGATGTTTGTGTGTGAGAAGTGGGTGGAACAAGCAGGTACAAGATATTGATCCACCAATGAGAGGAAGTATGTAGTCAACTATGTGTTTGAGGGCCCCTTTTAGACAGTGATACAAGGGGGGGCTATTCAGGTGCATACAAGTTTTATAATTTTCTTTTTGGTTTCATTTGTAACTTTTAAGCGTAAATTTCATTATCTCTATTCCAAATTTGATAAAATTTAATATTTATCTTCTAGAATCTAATACAAGTCACAAATAGCTAACAAAAAATAAAATAATTCATTTAACTTTTAGGTGGTAGAACCTTTGGTAAAGCTCCCCCTCATGATCAATACAAATCATTAATGGGTATCTTTATAAGGTATTGAATAGGACCATAGAGTCAATTGTCCCATTTTATAAGTATGAGAAGAACAATACCATTCTATTTAAGACATAATTAATCACCAATGGACTTCTCATCTCGACCACTACATGCACCAGGGTACTATCTCAACCCCAAACTCTTTTATGATGAAACCTTTGAATTTGACAAAGCAGCAAGTATGGGCCTTCACAAGTGCCTTGTGAAGATGGTGTGTGATAATGAGATTTGAGATTTGATATTGAATGACTTGCAAGTTTACAAGAGTGCAGAGTTTCAACACTTTGTAGTGCATTTGAGGGAGGACAAATCAAAGGCCATGTAACCCATACAAATTGAATTCAAAATTCAATCATTTATTATTGATTTGTCATTGTTTTCTAAAAAAAAAGTTTCAATTTACATAAATTCAAAATTAATTTGGTTTTTTGGTCTTACAGTTTTATGGTATGAGGGTTGTGGTGCCACAACACCATCTCCACACCTCATCATTAGAATTTTATGTCATCCATGTAGCACTTTAGGTTGTGAATGCAACTGGAGTATGTTTGATCACATTCACTCCAAGAAGCACAATAAACTCACACCACAAAGGTTCAATGACCTTGTGTTTATCCACAACAGCATTTACCTCTACCATAAACAAATAACAAGGCTGATTACAAGGTGATTGATTTACATGAGATTGTTGCATCATTTGTGTGATCACAACGCAAGAGGAATCCCTTTTTACATGGGTGTTCGATACACCAGAGCAAGAGGTACATGCAAACGCACAAAAAGAGACATAGGCACAATAAAAGCAAGCACAAAGAAAGAGGACCAGATCCAAGGGAAAGTGGACGCTATGGCTAAAGGCTATATAGATAAGTTGTAGTAGACTAATTAGGCATTTTGAGACGTTTTGTAATTCTTTTTATATGATATTCAATATAAAACTATCACTTGGTTTTAAATTTTCTTTAGTTATTCATGTTTGATGTGTATTGGATTTCTTTACAGCTCGGATGATCAAATATGACTATGTATGATGTTAATTAATTGTAGCATGCATGAAAAAACTTTTTTGAATAAAAAATTACATTTTTTTTGGCCATTTTTCCCAATTTCTTCTAGAGTCCCCAATCCGAGTCAAAATTAGCCTCGAAAGTTCATGTCAAGCCCAAGTTTCTAAACTATAGTCCAAAATCCCTTAAACATCTAGCCCTATGGTTGCTTTAGTAGCACAACAATTCAAGGCATCGAAAGTTATTCTAACACCAAAGTGAAGACATTTACTTATCATTTTTGTATAATAGTAACAAATGCCACATATTAGTAATAATAAGTAATAACTAAGCTTAACTAATGTCCACATATTAGTAATAATAAGTAAAAACTAAGCTCAAAAATACAATGATTAACCTTTTGAAATTTAAATTACGTAATCATTGGTTGCATATTTGAGCTTTCATTATATTTTGAATTTACAATTTATCACTGATGTATATAGACACCCAATTTTGAGAACTTCAATCCACCATGACCCTTATTGATTAGCCTCTTGATCAACCAAACTGATTCCACCTTCTTCATGCCCAAATTTAAAGCATTTAGTGCTCCAAAAGTAATGGCATATTTGGGGCATTAATATCCATTACAAATCTTCACAAATATTTAAATAAATACTTCCATTAGAATGGGGTCAAAAAGATCTTTCCAATGAGTATATAAGCCTGTACTTGTATAACAATTGATGACTCTAATTGTGCCCCAAAAGAAAAAGTGATGTGACCCTACGAACACGTCATAATGTGGCACTTTTGACTCTTTCCTGCCCAATTTTGACCTCCAACGGTCAAAAAGCAATGACGCATGTTTTCTCTCCAACTTTTCCTCAATTAAACCCTAAAATCTAAACCCTAAACCCTAAAACTTAAATTTTAAACCCTATAAAGCCACCCCTTGGGGAGGCCTTAAAAAAAAAAGAGAGAATGAGCTCTAATGATAGTTTTATTTTTATTGTAACACGTTGATACTCTGACAGCTTGTCTTTATGCTTTGATACTATGACAACTTTTCTTTACACTTTGATAACAACTCTTTCACCACCTAAGGATCTATTAAGTGTTTTTTTAAATCACCAAGCGGTCTTTTAGCAATTCACAGTTGGCATCAAGTTATCATCAAGGCATCAAAAAGCATCTTTCAATAAGCTTTCATCTAAAAAGGGGCAACTTGTGGTCTTGGGTTATGTCTATTCTCCCCTTTTCTTCATATATTCAACATTTGTCCTTTGGTTTCATTTTGATCGCATTTAAGCTTTTGCATGCACCCCTTTTTAGATTCATTGACCTTTTATATTTCACATTTTCTTGATCATTTATCTTAAAAACAAGGGATCTGATTATCATAAGAAAGGAAGCATATCGTCCTCTATTGAGACCTAATAGACCCCTCTACACTGATTGCCCCTATTTCTATTTTTGTTTTGCAGGTTTTTGATTTCCTGCTTCAACTGTGGATCAGGTTTCTGGTCTTCTGCTTCTGTTGTGAATCAAGTTCTATAGTTTTAGGATTTTGTCAGTTACTGAATTAAGACCTTAAATTTATCCATTTTGTCTGTTTTGGAAAAAAAAAATTGTTTTTTCTTTTGTAAAGTAATTTTGCAAAGAAAAAAAAAGGAAATAGTGAATCCGTTTTAGTCACAAATTATAAAGGGCTAAAATAGAATCGTTCTTTTATCTGTAGGCATTGAAAATTACATGTAGTGTGAATATTAGGGAAAACTGAATATTTTGAATTTATAATCTATAGCTGATTTAGAAAAAAAATAGAAATATGTACAACCATTTTGGAAAATGTGTTCATTACTTGTACACACAATTGTGCGCATGCATGCACACATCCACACAATTACACATGCTACAAAAGGAACACAAGCAACCATTTTTGGAAAATGTGTTCATTAATCTATATTACATGTCTACATGAAAGGAATTGGTGCAGCCACTAGGCCATTGGATTCTGATTGAATGGGCTAAGCATCCAAAACCAAGAATGCACAGATAGATAAGAAAGAAATTACTTTTCTAAGTGTCTTGGAACTCTTAAAGTTGTTCACTTTGATGCAAAATCCTCCATTTTACCTTTATCATGTTTATGATGTCATGTGCTTGTCCCTTGAGAACATAATAACCTCCAAGGGTGTCAAAATATTGGAAGTCCCTATTTACTGACTAGCTTTGTCACAAGGTCAAAACCTATGAAGGTACAAATTTAAAACAATAAACAATATAGGTGAAAGTGAAACTTCTCTTGTTTCCTCACAAAGGCCCAATAAAGCAAAGCAAGCATAATGGCTAGTTTGAGATGTCAAAAATTAACCTTCACCATTACCTTTTATATGCATTTATATTTGAACAAAATTCAAAAATATGATTTGAAGTTGTACATCTGTGTGTTTCCCCTTGATGCATCTTGCATAAACTATGATACAAATAGGTATATCCCGGTATCTGTATACTCAAAATATGTCACAGTGTAACACTACCATTCATGGGCAGCTAAACAAGGATGACACTTGCACCCATGTAAGATAAGTTAAAACTGATTTCAAACATAATCATGCTAAATCACAATAGCATTAAGAAAGGAAAGGAAAAGGCACTCTAAAGGCCAAATTAAGAAAGGAAAGGAAACATGAGAGGAGGTATACATAGCAGGTCCTTTACCATTTTCCATTTGGACATACCACATACCCCTCTTTACTCTCTCACATCTTGGTATCTGTACATCCAAAAAATGCCACAACATCATCTATGGGCAACGAAAACAAGGATGACACTTGCACCCATGTACGATAAGATAAAACTGAGTTCAAACACAATCATGTTAAATCAAGATAACATTACATAGTAAATACTATAAATATGTGTGTGGAAAGGCAGACAAGAGGTAGTTATCATAGGACAAGGGATTCAATCATGGATAAATGAGAGGTTTTTCCATCAGTCCTTTACCGTTTTCTATTTGGACATGCCACATAATTCCTCTTTACTCTCTCACATCCTGGTATCTGTACACCTAAAATATGCCACACCACCATTTATGGGAAACGAAAACAAGGATGACACTAGCACCCATGTAAGATAAGATAAAACTGAGTTCAAACACAATCATGCTAAATCAAGATAACATTAAATAGTATAAATATGTGTGTGGAAAGGCAGACAAGAGGCAATCATCACAGGACAAGGGATTCAATCATGGATAAATGAGAGGTTTTTCCATCACTCCAAATAATCTAGTTTTGGGTAATATCTATAGCTTCCTTCAACATGACTTAATGTAATTCAGAGTGCATGAAAGGGTAGTTCTTATAAGATCTTGTTGGAGTCATCAAAGAAGTGACAAGACCCAAGGACAAGGCACTCTAAAGGCCAACTTAAGAAAGGAAAGGAAACATAAAAGGAGGTACACATGGCAGGTACTTTACGCTGTTCCATTTGAACACACCATATAAACCCTCTTTACTCTCTCATCTGTGCCTCTAGACTTCACTCGGAGAAACCTCCTTTTGGCATTAAAAATTCAAAAGAGAGACTGATGGCACAGAAAAGGTACTTTCTCTTTACAATTGCAGTATGTCTAGTTATGTTTATTTGGATTGTTTTCGATAGGAAATTATTGCAAATCCCCCATGTGGAACTTACTATATGGAGATGATTAATATGCATCTAGCATGTGAGATGAAAAAAATGTAAGAAAGTCTGCTGTATGTTGCTCTTCTATTCAAAGAATGGCAAAATCTACAACCGTGTTCTCTATGAAGGAAACAGGGGGTTGATGGGGCCAATATGCCGAAGAATGCAATTATCCCTTGTATCCCTTTGGACGTAACTGGTTCTGTCTGTGATGGCAGTTTAGGGGGAACATGAACATGGGTGGGGTAGATGCTATTTCAGACATCATTCACAAAAAAAATAATCTTCTGAAGCCTTAAAGCAGCAGAGGCCACTATCAACTATATATTCAGCACCGCGATAATTTTCCAGGCATGGAAAGGATGCATAATTATGCCCATGTTGTTCTTCTTGTTTTGGGAAAAAAGACATAGGCATATCATCTAATAGTGGACATAAGCTTTATTTAAAGGTATTTATTTCTTTTGGATGGTCATGCTTGTTTTGGAAAGAAATTTCTGCATGTGGTAGTTTCAAAACTTTGATAAGACATATATTAATGTTTTAATTTATGAGTTTTTGGTATGGTTGGCTTTGGCCTCCTGATATGAACTTCTCCTTTATGTATCAATATTTTATTTAATATAATGCAATATTTTACTTATCAAGTCAAAATAGTACACAGATGTTAGGCTACCATTCTGATGGATCTAAATCATATAGTCTGTGCTTTCTAAAACTAAGGTGTTAACCAATATCAAAGGACATTGAATATCAAGTTAGAAAGTTCTTTTGAAATGAGATGTTATTTATTGAATGATTTTGCACTCATAATATAATGGATGCCACAAAATATGTTTTCCACAGCAAAAGGAAACTTGAGTTTTAATCATCAGCTTATACAACTACTCAAGAGTTGCATAGCACAATAATTAGCTGATTATATTTATGCTATGACTAGTGTCTCCCTGAAACTTCAATTATAAAAACATTCGAAAGACATTTGTCTCATCTCCATACTCCTTTTAACTAGCTATTATCATTGCAATATTTTGTTGTCTTCTATCATATCCTTTATTGCACTGTCATTTTTATCTCCTGGTTATCTTCCGTTCAGTTCAGTTCATTTTTACTTAGGTGGAGAAACATTTATTTGTAATTTATTTTTAAATCCATGCACTTTATTCAAGGTAATTCAATCTTTCAATTGATGCAAGTGGCTTTTGGATCTGCACAAGGTTGTAGAGGTGATATGTGCGATGATCCTGTCTTCAAAATCCACCAATTTCTTTGGGTAATATCAACTAAAGAAGAAGGCATTGTTATGATGTTATGTTAATATTTCTAATTGACAATAGAAGAGCAATTAATACGATTTGTAGGCAATTCATTCATATCCGATGCTATTTTTCACTCTGAAAAAGGTTGTATGCAGGGCATTTATTTTAAAGAGTTGTTATCTTCATATATAAACTGTTTAAAATGAACAATTTTAGAGTCATATTTTATGCAGTGTTTGAATTCGTGTCAAGTATTTTTGGCATGTTCAGAAAATATGTGTTTCTACTGACATTTGCTTACCTTAGCCACAACTGGTAGAAGGTAAGTAGAATTTAGAAATATTAAAAACATGATAGGCTATTTCTAACCTAATTTGCATAAAATATATGTAAAGCACTTACAACAATACAGATGTCTTCCTTAAGTTTGATGCAATCCATCTGAAAGACCTAAGTACTTGGTCAACTGCAATATCCATACTACTTTGCAGTCAATTAGGTGTGAGTTGGACCACACCTTCCTCTCTTTATGCAGTGCCAAAAGAGTTACTTTAATGGAAGATCAACTCATGTGGAATGGTTCTAAGTCTAGTAGGTACTCTGCTGTATTTATATATAAATGGCCCACTTTCAATAGGAATGAAAATAGAACAAAATTCCCATGCAAGTCCACCTGGATCAAAGCCACTCTCCACAAATCAACTTCTTTTCTCTATTTCACTACTTTGAATGAAATAGTTGAAGAACAATATCTGAAGAAAAGTAGTTGAACAGCTACATCTATATGTTGCCTCCGCCTGGAGAAAGAGGATATTCTGTGTTCCATGGAAATGGATACAACAAATTTTCAAGATCTTCAAGATCCCCTAATACAAATATGGTTGGATACATTATTATAAAAATCACATATTTTAATATATTAGAAGAAAAAACATAGAACACAAAAGCGAGTTTAAAATAGGATACTTCCATTAATTAAAATAAGAAGATGATCATTTTTTTTAATTTGTGTATTTTACTTCTAATCTCATGTCATAGACACAACTCGAGACATGCCAAGGCAATATCTACATGTATTATGTATGGATCACATAGAGGTGCATATTCGGATACATTTGGATACAGTATCCATGTATTTGGATACATATATACATGTATCGAGAAGGAGTAGTGGATACGGTAACTCTGGAAACCCTATATGCATATCATTACAGAAAAGCATGGGGTGATCTGGAGAACCCCTGCAACAACATTGGATGATTGCTCTCGATAATAAGGCCAATCCCTTCCCTCTCTATAATGCTTATCAACATTAATTCAATAGTTCTATCTGATGACTGTTGTTCTGAGTTTACATTCGGTGTTGGGTGACTTCAGTGCTATCGTTATAAGTGATGATAAGTTCCCTTCCTCATATCCAACGATGAAGACAAGAATGAGGTGTTTGTGTTCTTCGAAGTAAGCCAAATGCTCGCAAAAGATCAGCCAGTATCATGCTTCCAATAAAATTCACAATATCTTAACGAGGAACAACAACATGGATGGGATCTCTGTGTCTTGTGAAAAGGCTATCCCAGTTTCCCTGAATGAGTGATCCAAGCATCATAGGAGGACTGCTCCGACTTGATGGAGTACTCTGAGGATGATCTTGCAGAGAAACCCCTTCTGTAAACTACCAAAACAATGGGAGATTGCAAAAAATAAATACTTTATTCCCTGTCCCCAAGGTTCTGTTTGATTTGGACGAGAATTCCCCCAAGGGAGATATCAACTTCAATGAAGACACAGATTTGGTACTGTCATTTTCTCTCCAGCTAATATGTAGACTAGTTTTTGGATCATATCGCAATGGATGATGGTTTAGTGCGATATCTCTTTAGATTAAGGTTAATATTCTGTGGCTCCATGGTTTTTTGTTATCAATATCATGGCTATAGTCTATTACGGTTATCAATAGTCAAGGAATTGGTGATTTAGGAAAAGGTAAAATCATACCCGCTACTGGAAATCCATAGACGTCCCGCAAGCTGCCAGATATTTTTTATGAATTGTATTAATTATGGTTTAAGTTAGAAGGACCGGAGCCCGCTAAGGCTCTTCTGTTTTGAATGCCTAATCCAATGAGGTCTCCCTCCTTTCACATGTTTGAATTATATATACGAGAATCCCTTTGCACACATTGGATCATTTCTATATATTTATAATTTTATACCGCAACAAAAACAAGATTATCAATGTTTGTTAGCACTTTCTTAAATTAAACTCAATACACGTGAGAAAGTATTAATATGTCCTTCCCACTTTTTTAACTTGAATTTTGATGGTTTTAAATGTTTAGCTATGCAAATACAGTTTCATAATCAATCATAAATTTTACTATAAAGTTAAGATTGTATTCCACAATCTTTAAATAAGAAGGATTGCCTAACCACAACCTTGGGACTATATCTTTAACAAGTTTTATTGCCTCCTAAATTCTAAGTTGTGCAAATAAAAGGTTATTGTTTCATCGATATTTAAATGTGTAGCATATGTTATATTACTACCTCATGATTCAACAACTTTAAATAATCCAATATGAAATAATAAGCAAATCAATAAATTATTTTTATTGCTCATTCAAGCAAATTCCATGTGAGCATTGGATTGAACAACAATAATATCCAACAATATGTAGATTTTGTAATATCCAAAAATAACTATACCTAAAAAGAATTTTAAAATTATATGTTGTAAGTTGATTAAAGAGATTATTGAGAACTATGTAAATATAAATTATTTCAACATTTAGAAGAAACATTTTTTTAAGATAAAACAGAAAAGAAGATACACGACAATGATATTGTCTACTTCCAAATAGTTATTCTACTTAGATTCGGATATCTTAATATTATCAATAAAGATACCCGCTTAAGGAAACATATATTATCGGTCATAATACAATCATTCCTCTATTCGATATGTCGGTGGTCTCCTCTAATGAACAATTTATAAAGTGAACTATGGCCATTTGCTATGATACCTTTGTTTTTATTATTCCAAAATGACTAGCTAAACTCTTAGGGTTTCACGATTTCTCATGAGACAAGAAAATTATTGTTAAACTTTTATGTTAATAAGACTATAATACACAATCTTCCTTTCATAATATTTTGTAATTGGAAAAAAAAGTTTTACTCTTTCATTACTCTAACATAACCTTTGCCTATTTCTTCTTTCGCCTAATTTAACACTAACACAAAAGGTCACATAATTCCACCAATCAAACACGCTTAAAGGTTCCACTACACAACGCAAAGCTTTCAAGTCTTAGTTTATGAGACAGAGTGACATATTAAACATGAGAGATTTTGGTATATGGCTATTTAGAATTTAAAGACAAATATTTTCTATCGCCCTCATTCCAATTTAATTAGGTTTGTTCCCAGCCAAAGAATACTTCTCGGAAGTGTAACCAAACAAAATACACTTAGGCATTCTTCAATAGTTAAGCAATAATAAAATATGGTCATATTTGGAAGTTTAACACCTCAATATATTATTTAATGTTCTCCAAACGATTAAAAAAACATTTGCTTAAAATCTCCAGATTATAATGGAAAGATTCTCAAGGATATATAACTATGTCTAGTTTAAATTTTTCTTACAGAGAAAAGAGGAAACCAAGGTTTCCACAATAAAATACCTTGCTTAATATGAAACGTCAGCCAACATACTATTATCAATTTTTTTCAAATTCACACAGACAAAGAAATTTCAAATTTGAATCCGAACCCAATGCATCTTTCGCAGTTGAAATTCGACTTCTTTGGTTTGACAATATTTATCCTAAAACAAAATAATCCATAAATTGAAATTCATTTAAATGCATGACGTCTTGTTTAATCAAATATTTATCTGATGAGTTGCATCCATAATCCCATTATACTCATGGGTACAACATAATCTATCAAGAAATTCTAAAAACGAACGCAGTCAGGCTGTATGCAGTCACCAATGTTTTGAGCTATAATATAAGCAGCTTATAACTTCGAGTTTTCTCCAAACCGTTTCAAGGATCACCGGTGTAACCAAGGGTCAGAACGACCAACACTATTTTGACATGCATCTAATCCTATAAATGCATACACTTATGCAATGTCCAGTCCAACATGCAATTCTTCATTTTCAAAACAAAATATCAAACTCTTCAGATTATTTCACTCCAGTCTATATTTTCAACATGCAATTTTTAATTTTAAAACAATATATCGAACTCCTTAGATTGTTTCACTCCAGTTAATATATTCAACATGCAATTCTCTATTTTCAAAATAAAATATCAAACTCTTCAGATTGTTTCACTCTAGTCTATATATTCAACATGCAATTCTCTATTTTCAAAATAAAATATCAAACTCTTCAGATTGTTTCACTCCAGTCTATGTATTCAACATGCAATTCTTTATTTTCAAAATAAAATATCAAACTCTTCAAATTCTTTCACTCCAGTCTATATATTCAACATGCAATTCTCTATTTTCAAAACAATATATCAAACTCTTCAGCTTGTTTCACTCCAGTTTATAGGTATATATTTTTTATATTTATCAAAATATAATCATCAATCATTTGCAATACAAAAATTCCAAACCCGAATAATTTCCTTGTTATACTAACAAGTTTAATAATTATTATTTTTGATAAAATAACATTATATTAACAATGGAAATTCTTTCAGATGGTTTTCCTTACCCAAAAACACTTATCCTTGTCCCCCCCCCCCCCCCCCCTCCCCCCCCCCCGGGGGTTTTTTTTTTTCCCCCCCTTTAAAAAAAATGGTTTTTTTTCATGCATTCCACCTATTGATCGCATATGGAACTTTCCTCCCAAACTTGCCATGTGTAGTCCATGACTTATCCACGATCAAAACCCAGTTCCTTATTGCATAATAATTTCTAATGCATGACGTTTCAAATTGCCTTGTTAAATAAATAACAAGGTTTTTATCTTCTTTGTTATTATTATTTATTTACTTATATATATTATATTATATTATTATTTATTAATATTTTATTTCTACATATTTTTTAATATATCATATTATATTTCTACATTATTACTTCTATATATATATATATATATAATAAATATTAACATTACTTTGATTTTAAAACAAAAATTCCAAAATAAAATATACATAGGCATACCTATTAATGCAACTACATGATATGCATCTATATGGACCGTTGACGGATGCACTACCAGTAGGGTTCTTTACCCCTAACAACTGTGAATACTCTATCGTTCATCATTTTCCTTGACTTACCTCCCATCGGGTAACCCTTTTTGCTGACTGAGGAGACATCTATCCATCGAATTGCTCCCACCAGTAATAATACATGTCCCTGCATCCACAGATACATTAGCAGTATCTCATTCTTGCAAACAAATTAGGTATATAAGAAAGTATATCTTTGGAGGGTTATTACAACCGAGGTCTACTAGATTTTCTTTAGAAGCATAAAATTACATTCACTCAGTGAAGTTGCATCAACAAAGAAATCTAAAGGTATGTAGGAAAAACATATTGCCAAGGCTTATTGTTATATTTTAAAACATGGTTATGAAGAACACAAGCTTATACTAAGAGGGGGTGAACAATATAAGACCACTTTTTACTTTTCTTTCCCAAATAATATTATCCAATATATCAATGGCAATATCAACAATAATAATCAAAGCAATGCATAAATCATCACACACAATAGAGACACCAATTTAACGTGGTTCACCCAATGTGTGCTACTCCATGGAGAAAATATTTCACTAAAATTTTCTCAACAAATCTCTTGGGAATCCTTCCCTATTACAATGTTTATGGACCTTTGTCCAAAGGATACACCAATCCCCTAATCAAGTTCATGGACACCAATCCACAAGAGAACTCTTTCCCCTTTGTTGGTTTGTGGATCTCTATCCACAGGAGAACTCCTCCTTTGCTCTAGCTAGTGATCCTCTAGAAGACTACTGCCTCCACTGCTTTGGCTTGTGGATCTCTCTCCACTGAAGACCTTTGTCCTCACTCAGAAGACCTCTATCCTCACTACCTTGGCTAATGGATCTCTATCCATTAGAGACTATTTTCCTCTACTCTATCACCTCCAAAGCTTACTCTCAGCTCTGCTCAATATTTATTCTCAAATCTGCACTAAACATTGTCCTTTGGTCTAGCACAAATCTGCTCACAAGTCTATCTCTGGTCTAACACAAATCTGCCCTCAAATATGCACCAAAATCTGTTCTCAATTCTATCCTCAAGCCTTAACATAAAGCTTGATCCAATCATAAATCAACTCTGCTAGATCTACCCTAAGCCTTAACTCAAAGCTTGAACAAATCAATAAATCAACTCTGCTCTCAAGTCTTCACAAAGACTTACCTCAAATATGTCCACAAGTCCTCTCAAGAACTT
Source organism: Wollemia nobilis (assembly GCA_028583015.1). Lineage (NCBI taxonomy): Eukaryota > Viridiplantae > Streptophyta > Pinopsida > Araucariales > Araucariaceae > Wollemia > Wollemia nobilis. Next base: position 786,674 of record JAQPPZ010002889.1, on the reverse strand, counting down.
GCTCAACCTGCTCTCAAGTCTTCTCTAAGACTTACCTCAAATCTGCTCAACAAGTCCTCTCTAGAACTTGTCCAATATGCTCAACAAGTCTTCACCAAGACTTGCCCAATCTGCTCAACAAGTCTTCACCAAGACTTACCTCAAATCTGCTTGTAAGCTTCCACAAAAGCTCACACAAATCTATCCTTAAGATTTCACAAAATATTACTCAACTCTGTCCTTAAGTCCCCTCTAGGACTTACTCAAATCTGCTCACAAGCTTTCACAAAAGCTTGTTTAACTCTGTCCTCAAGTCCCCTCTAGGACTTACTCAAATCTGCTCACAAGCTTTCACAAAAGTTTTCTTATCTCTGTCCTCAATTCCCCTCTAGGACTTACTCAAATATGCTCACAAGCTTTCACAAAAGCTTGCTAAATTTTGTCCTTAAGTCCCCTCTAGGACTTACTCAAATCTGTCCACTAGCTTTCACAAAAGCTTATTCAAATCAATTGCAAAACTTGCATACAAAACTCAACTTAATCTCTTTCAGAAAACCTCTTCAATACCAAAAACAAGTTTCACTCAAAATTTTTTTTAACCATATAAACATATAGAGAATGATTAGAGACTTAATATGTTTCACACTCACAAAATACTCAATCACTTTCAAACCCTCTTACAAATCAATTTACAATAAAGAAAAATTTGTTTCACAGAACTTGAACTATCACTCTAATACTTTCAATCAATAATGCTCATCCAACTTCACTCTACCATTCACTCAATGAAACACAACTTGCTTACAAACCCTAACCAAGTGTTTCAATATACTTCCAACAACTCACACTATGAATCTCAAACCTTGACTCAAGATGATTCCAAATTCACATAACAATGATACTCATGATCTTTCACAAATCCTAGCTCAAGATAGTTCTCAACTTCACATAACAATGATACTCATGTTCTTTCACAAACCCTAGCTCAAGATAGTTCTCAACTTCACATAACAATGATACTCATGATCTTTCACAAACCCTAGTTCAAGATAGTTTTCAATTTCACACTCAATTGTCCTCACAAACATTCACCAATCATGCATGTGAAAACTCACTCAAACATTTCCAACAATGCTTATCAAACAAATATTTTCACTCCAACTTTGCATTTCACAACATTCAATCCAACAATATTTCACTCATAAGGAAGATGTGCCCATACCTTTTGTTTGATGGAGATATGTCTTCACAACCTGTCTCAATTACAATCAAATTCTTTTTGCCAATTTCAAGGTTAGATTGAAATTGCTTATCTCAAAATTTCACAATATAATTTTCCTCAATATTCACCATACAAAAATTATCATGTCTCAAGTACACCTTATAATCTCCAAACTTCTCAAACAAAGATTTCAATTACTCACTTTCACTATAACCTCTTTCAAAAATTTAATGCATAGATTAATCCAAATTTCTTACTTATGTCTCCCTACTCAAAAATTGCATTTCCAAAAATAATTGATATTACAATCCAGAAATAATGCAATTTATTTTTAAATTAAAATTATAACATTTACCACCTTTAACTAAGGTAAAAATTAACTCTACCTTAACCTCCTTATATCTCCCTAGGCACTCACTTAACAAACTTAGACCACGTGCTCAAATATCTCCCTAGGCGCTCACTTAACAACCTTAGACCATGCGCTCAAATAAACAAATTAATAAAAAATTAAATACCTTTGCGTGTCACTCGGTGGGATTTGATCCCAGGTCGCACTGTCGTTAGTTCCCTAGCTATGGCCTAGCTACCACATGAGCTATGCGCTCAATTGGGAGAGAAAAGTCCCTCATGCACTTAGTACCTTCGTTCGATGCCAAAACAAAAATTAAAACCTTGTCCCTTCGCAATCGTCGAGACTCGAACATAGAATATCCGCTCTCCCAGTGCCTTACACATCGACCACTTGCCACTAGCCCAACTAGTCGGTTGGTGACAAGGATTTAAGCCTTGGTCAAATTATTCGCACATTTTTCGGCTACCCTTTGAAAAATTAAAATCCTCTTCTTATGCTCACGAAATTTTGCATTAAACATTTTGCCTTTTTTTTGCACATGCATGAAATTAGAGATTTATCTTTTGGTTGGCAAGTCTTATGGTATTTATACCATATTTCAAGCACCTTCGAACGTTGAAAGGGAGGATGAAGTATTAAACACGTTTGCGCCCACCCTAACTTTAGGGTTTAAATAATATTATTTTATAAATTAATTTATAATATATAAATGACCTTAGGCTTTAATTTTAACCTTTAATATTATAATAAAAAATATTATAATATAATTTCCTTTGGGCCTAGGTATTTTCTCTTTCACCCTTAGACCTTATCTGTCCTCCTTTAATATTATAATAATTATAATATTATTTCCTTTAGGCCTTTCCTTCGGGGTATTTAACCATCCTTTTGACCAATCATGTGAAGCTCTTAAACCAAATTTCTTGGGCTTAAAATATAAATTTTAACCCTTCTTTTGCCAAGTCTTGCACTGATCACTAACACTGACTCTTGACATCAATGACAACACAACTACTCAAAATTTCCAACAATCTCCCCCTTTGTCATTGATGGCAATCCTTTCTCTATAACCATCCCTTTTTCCTTTTTCTAAAATTGCTCCCCCTGAGAAACTGCTCCCCCTACTGAATGCTCTCCCCCTAACTCAAATCTCTCCCCCTTTGACATCAATGGCAAAGGGCCACCTTTGGGGCTTGGGGCTAAATATAAGACTCTTAGCTTAGCCCCTCCCCCACCTCCTCTCTTTGAGGTGGTTAATTTTGGGGTGGGAGTATCTCTACTCCCAGCATACACTGATCTTTACCTTTGTCCACCTTCTTTCTCAATTGATCCTTCTGATTTCTTTGAATGTTCCTGTTCCTGCTCATCTCTGGAATTTTTGCTCTACACCACTTAGCTATATGCCCAACATTATTGCACTTATAACACTTAATATTGTGATTCCTTGAAGGTACAAATGTCTTGTAGTTCCTCCTTGTGAAGCCATATCCATTCCTGTCATGAACCCTGCAATTTATTACCTTATGACCAAACTGATTACAAGAGTAGCAATACCCTTGAAAGAGATGCCCATTTTTGAAATTTCTATTGGTTAAACCATATCCATGTCTTTCATGTGTCCTGCATTGTGTAGCCTTGTGCCCAAACCTGTGATATGAGAAGCAACATCCATTGAAGAAACCTTGCCTTGACCCTATTGGTCTCTTAGTCTCTTCTTCCCTGTGTTGTTTCTTGTTCCATCTATTCCTCATTTGTGTATTGTTCCTTTCCTTGTTGAACTTTCTATTTTTCAACTTATCCTTAGAAGTCTCACTTTCTCTTACACTCTCTTCTTCTGAATCTTCTTCTTCTTTGGAGATTGAGATTGACTTCTCTCCTTGTTCTCTATGTTCCTGTTCAAAACCAAGTCCTGTCCTCATAAATGGAGATCTATGTGATTTGATAATATCATCCAAATATTTTGAACTTTTCTTGAACTGATATATCTTGTTATTAAACTTTTCAAGTCCTTTCCTTAGAATGTCACATTCTTGCTCTTTTATCTTTAATTGTTCAATCATGTCCTCTTCAACTCCTTTTTCTTTTCAAATTTATCTTTCAAGTCATTGAGTTCTTGTATAAGCCTTCCTTTCTCTTCATCACATTCTTGAAATTGAAGCTTGAGTTTTGAGTTCTATTTTCTTACCTTCCTTAATTCCTTAAGAGCAAAAATAAGCTCACCCTCAAGATCAACTGATGGGGACCAGAAAACCAACACCTTACAAATTCAACTTTTTCATTAAAATTTGCAAAAAATATTTACATGCATCACCAAAATAAAATAGCCCGCAGGCATACATTGACCGAGTTCAGCTCGATTATTCCACTGTCATTGCTTCCCCCTGTTCTCCGGTTCACCACCCCTTCCATTACAAATTTTTGGGTTTTTATCGAGGCCCCGTTCCTCTAGGCAATCAATGCCTCCACCTAACAAAATTCAAATTCGAAATTTCCCCCCTCCGGGTTTTCAAAATTCCGTCATAAATGGCCATCTGCCCGATCTACCCCTGAGCTTGCATTAATGGCCTCCCTGCATCGGCCGCTTTGCTCTGACTGTCCTTCGCACTGTTGTCTCCTGCAAATGCTGTGTTGCCAGAAACAATACAATAAAAAAAATATACGTGGCCGACACCTTCCTTAACACCTCCTTGACCCTCATCTTTGTTTTCTTCTATGCGGCCATCTGGCCGTGCTTTCTCCTTGTTGTAACACAGCTGTTACACGTGTCCTTCACAATTTTCGTGATACACGTGGCTGCCCACATGTCAAATTTGGCCTTGCCCGGCCGTCCGCTCCTTCTCTTTCTGGCCTTCTTCTTCTTGTCCATGATATCGCGACCCAACTATCGCCAAGCCTCCAACTTTGAATGGTGTCGCGATATCGCGATGTCGTGATATCGCGACAAAACACGCGCTTGCTCTTGTCGCTGTTGTCGAGTGCGCGAAATCGTGACATGTCACGAAATTGTGACATGTCATGATTTCATGACCCCACCCAACCTTGCCTTTCACCTGCATTTGCCTTGCCACCATCGTCTCTAAAACAACGTCGTGATACCACGACGTCGCGATATCGTGACGTCACGATATCGTGACGGAAGCACCCTTGTGCACTGCTGCTCAACTGACGTCGCGATATCGCAACGTCGTGATATCATGATGAAAACTCTCCCCCACTCCAGCTGCTAAGTAATGTCGCGATATCGCGACGAAACCGACCCCTGCCATAGTTGAAGCCAATGAGGTCGCGATTTCGCGACCTCACCCCAACTTCAGCCCAAACTTTGCAAACTTCTCCGAGACTCCCCCACTTCTTTACGAAACTTAAACTCTCCCATTTCTTTACAAATCTTCCCCCCTTGGGAAAGAGCTGGAACAAATTAAAATACGAAGCACTTCAAAATCTTAGAAAATTTAGAGGATGCAAGGTTGCTCCACTGTTGCCGGATGCTCCTGCATCAGACAACCCGGGTAAAAAGGAGAAGTGATCTTCACTTCTAAGCCGTTCGGCCTGCGTCCCTTGTAATATCTCCGAACATTCATCGTCCTTTGCAACCTGCTCAAATTTCGTCTCCTGGCAAAATATTTTTCTGCCTTCTACCAGACAAATTCTGGCATTACTGCACACTTTCTCATTTACGGTCTGCAATGGCTTCAACTTGTGCCGCACTCCATCCTTCATCAAAGAGTACATATTTGCATGACCATCATGCACTGCACTCCGATCAAACTGCCGTGGCCTTCCTAACAGCAAATGGCAAGCATCCATGGGGAACACATCACACAGGACTTCATCCTAGTATCTCCCAATATTGAAAGTGACTAAACACTGTTCACGGACCCATGCTCTATGGTCCTTCCGCAACCACGCAATCCGGTATGGATGCGGGTGCCTTCTCTCCAACTGCAACTTAGTAACCATATCCTCGGAAACTAAGTTATCTGTACTCCCATTGTCTATAATAACATTACAGACTTTGCCTGCACTTTTGCATCGGGTGCAGAACAGGCTTCTCCTCTGTTCAGATTTGTCTTCCTCACTCAACATGGTCCTCCTCACAATCATTGCTTCTCCTTTTTCAGCTTCTTCAGAATGTTCTGAGTCAGCATCTTCAACTGCCACAACTGCTCTGGCAGGACCCACTTGTTTCTTGTTTACTCTTTCTCGGTGTTGTGGACACTCAAATGCCCGATGTCCTTCTTCTCCGCAGTGGAAACATGTTCCTCGGAACACTCCTCTTCCATACCCGCGTCCAGATCTACCTCTTCCTCTCAGGTAGCCATCATTCTGAACTTGCGGTTTGGACTCTTCATATTCTTTCTGATCCTGGATGCTGCTCTCCCCTTCTTTCTTCTCTTCCTTTCCTTCTTTCTTTCCACTAGTCTTTCCTCTCGGTCCTTTTACTCTTTGCTTGCTCTCAAACTTCCGGTTCAGTTTTTCTTCCACCTTTAAAGCAAATTGGTAAGCATCTTCAATGGTGCTTACCCGAACCAAGCTCAACTCCTCCTGAACACTGGGTCTCAACCCATTAATGTAACGGGCCACCTTTTCTTTGCTTGCTTCTAAGTGCCCGGTTCTGATGGAGATTTTATAAAAATCCTCCGTATATTCTTGAACAGTCCTGTTCATCTGTCTCAAACTCTGCATTTTACGTAGCAGGTCCAGTTCATAATCTACGGGGATAAACTGCCTTTTCAATTTCTCCACCATTCTGTCCCATCTTGTTATCCGCTCTTTTCCTCTTCGGTTCCTCTCCAACTGTATTCCCCTCCACCAAATGCTGGCATGGCCCTTTAACTTGGTCTTAGCAAATCTGACCCGGTTAGGGTCTTCAACCTCCTCATATTCAAAATACTCTTCTAAATCATTTATCCAATCTATTAATTCCTTCGGATTCAAGTTCCCAGAATATGTGGGAACTTCTATCGCATTTTCTTGATCTGAGATATGGCCTTGCATAGTCTGGCTTGTGTCGGATCTACATCTTCTTCCTCTTCTTCAAACTGATTCTCCTCTTCATCAACTTCATCTTCACTGTCTGCATCTCTTCTCGGTTCGTGCCCTCTACGTAGCTCTTCTTGCAGGGCCTGAACTTGCCGCTGCAAAGCCCAAAAATCTTCTACTGCCATGCCTCTGCCACCCATCGGGTTTCTTCTCGAAGAAATCTTCACCCGATCTCAAGCCCTCCCACAAGTCCTGGTACAACTGCCTCTCCTTCGGTGGTCTGTTGTACGCTCAGGAACCACTGGCTCTGATACCACTTTATGGGGACCGAAAAACCAACACCTTACAAATTCAACTTTTTCATTAAAATTTGCAAAAAATATTTACATGCATCACCAAAATAAAACAGCCCGCAGGCATACATTGACCGAGTTCGGCTCGGTTCTTCCACTGTCACTGCTTCCCCCTGTTCTCCGGTCCACCACCCCTTCCATTAAAATTTTTGGGTTTTTATCGAGGCCCCGTTCCTCTAGGCAATCAATGCCTCCACCTAACAAAATTCAAATTCAAAATTTCCCCCCCTCCGGGTTTTCAAAATTTCATCATAAATGGCCATCTACCCGATCTACCCCTGAGCTTGCATTAATGGCCTCCCTGCATCGGCCGCTTTGCTCTGACTGTCCTTCGCACCATTGTCTCCTGCAAATGCTGTGTTGCCAGAAACAATACAAATAAAAAAATATATGTGGTCGACACCTTCCTTAACACCTCCTTGACCCTCATCTTTGTTTTCTTCTATGCGGCCATCTGGCCGTGCTTTCTCCTTGTTGTAACACAACTGTTACACATGTCCTTCACAATTTCCATGATACACGTGGCTGCCCACGTGTCAAATCTGGCCTTGCCCAGCCGTCCGCTCCTCTTTCTAGCCTTCTTCTTCTCGGCCGTGATATCGCGACCCAACTGTCGCCAAGCCTCCAACTTTGAATGGTGTCGCGATATCGCGACGTCGTGATATCACGACAAAACACGCTCTTGCTCTTGTCATTGCTGTCGAGGTCGCGAAACCGTGACCCCACCCAACCTTGCCTTTCACCTGCATTTTCCTTGCCGCCATCGTCTCTAAAACAACGTCGTGATACCGCGACGTCGCGATATCACGATGGAAGCACCCTTGTGCACTGCTGCTCAACTGACGTCGCGATATCACGACGTCGCAATATCGTGACGTCGCGATATCACGACGGAAACTCTCCCCCACTCCAGCTGCTAAGTAATGTCACGATATCGCGACGAAACCGACCCCTGCTATAGTCGAAGCCAATGAGGTCGCGATTTTGCGACATGTCGCGAAATCGTGACATGTCATGATTTTGCGACCTCACCCCAACTTCAGCCCAAACTTTGCAAACTTCTCCGAGACTCCCCCACTTCTTTACAAAACTTAAACTCTCCCATTTCTTTACAAATCTTCCCCCCTTAAGAAAGAGCTGGAACAAATTAAAATATGAAGCACTTCGAAATCTTAGAAAATTTAGAGGATGCAAGGTTGCTCCACTGTTGCCGGATGCTCCTGCATCATCAACTTATCTTTCCTTTGATTTTACCTCTATTCCTTTACCTTTAGTATCATCTTCATTCCTTTCTGATTCACTTTCTTCTTCTTATATTTCCAAAAGTAGACTTTATTCTTTTGGACCTTCAAAAACATCTTCATATACATCTTCATTGAAACTAAATCTATTCCTTGTGCACTGATCTTCAAGATGACCAAAGTTACCACACCTAAAACACTTCAGAATTATTGGTGCCCTTTTTCTAACATCATCTATTTCTACTGTTAGAAATAGAATTTTTTCTTCTTCATTATCTGATAACCTTCCATCACTATCACTTGAACTCTTACCTACCTTATCTGCATAGAAACGCTTCTTATGCCTTTGGAAAAACTTCTTTCCTTGCTTGCCTTGTCCATCCTTACTTTTTTTTTGGTACCTGTGTTTTCTTGTTTCCTTGTTCTTATGATCATGTTTTTCATCATCATTACTACTTCCAGCCTCTAGACAATCATATACATAGTGACCATATTTACCACAATTAAAACACCTAACTATTTACGTACTTTTATACTTTCTTGAGTCCTTGTTCCTTCTGTCATAGTTTGCTTCTTCATCATTGGATAACTCATTACTTGAATCTGACTTCTTACCCTTTGTCTTCTTTGTAACTTTGAAGGTTGCTTCTTTCTAGGGAATATATTCCTCTTTTATTCTCATCTCAAATGTTGTGAGAATTCCATGTAGCTCATCCCTTGTCAAAAATTCAATATCTTTTGACTCTTCTATGGTTGAAATATTTTCACTATACCTCTTAGGGAGTGACATTAAAATCTTATGATAAACATATGTTTCTTCAACTTTAAACCCAAGTAATTGCATGGATTTAACAACCTCATCCACATAAAGTAGGTATGTAGCAATGTTTTCCTCATCCTTCATCTTTAGGTCTTCAAATATTTTCTTGTGATTTAGCAATTTTGTCATTTTGACCTTTTTGTCTCCCTCATATATACCTTTTAGGTTTTCCCAATCTCTTTTGCTGATGTGCAATGCATAAATTTTACAAAATTTATTTCATGCAATCCATTTAAAATTCCATTCATTTTCTTTGAATTATTCATTTGTAGGAGCTTACCATATTTATCTGTAGGTGGAGTAGCTGGCAGTGTGTACCCATCCTCAACTAATTTCCATATTTCCTAATGCCATTAGGTAAATCTTCAATCTCACACTCCAGAATGCATAATTGTTCCCATTGAAAAATGATGACTTATTCTCTAAATATCCACTCTAAGAATCAATTTGTGTTCTTGTAATATTTTTCTTCAATTTGTTAAACTCTTCTGAAGGAACCCACTCTGATACCTATTGAAGAACATAAGCTTATACTGAGAGGGGGGGTGAACAGTATAAGACCAATTTTTACTTTTCTTTCTCAAAAAATATTATCCAATATATCAATGGCAATATCAACAATAGTAATTAAAGCTATGTACAAATCATCATACACAATAGAGACACCAATTTAACGTGGTTCACCTAATGTGGGCTACTCCATGAAGAAAATATTTCACTAAATTTTTTTCAACAAATCTCTTGGGAATATTTCCCTATTATAATATTTATGGACCTATGTCCAAAGGAGACACCAATCCCCTAATCAATTTTGTGGGCACCAATCCATAAGAGACCACTTTCTCCTTTCTTGGTTCATATATCTCTATCCATAAGAGAACTTCTTCTCATTTGCTTTGGTTGGTGATCCTTTAGAAGACTACTGCCTCCATTGCTCTGGCTTGTGGATCTCTCTCCACTAAATACCTCTATCCTCACTAAAAATATCTCTATCCTCGTTGCCTTGGATAATGGATTTCTATCCACTAGAGACTACTATCCTCTGCTCTATCACCTCCAAAGCTTGCTCTTAGCTTTGCTAAATATTTGTTCTCAAATATGCACTAAACACTGTCCTTTGGTCTAGCACAAATATGCTCATAATTTTATCTCTAGTTTGGCATAAATATACCCTCAAATATGCACTAAAATCTATCCTTAATTCTATCCTCAAGCCTTAACACAAATCTTGATCCAATCACAAATCAACTCTGCTATATATGCCCTAAGCCTTAACTCAAAGCTTGAACAAATCAATAAATCAAATTTTCTCTCAAGTCTTCTCAAAGACTTACCTCAAATATATCCACACGTCCTATCAAGAACTTGCTCAACCTGCTCTCAAGTCTTATCTAGGACTTGCCTCAAATCTGCTCAACAAGTCCTCTCTAAAACTTGTCCAATCTACTCAACAAGTCTTCACCAAGACTTACCCAATCTGCTCAACAAGTTTTCACCAAGACTTTCCTTAAATATGCTTGTAAGATTCCACAAAAGCTCACATAAATCTATCTTTAAGCTTTCACAAAATCTTACTCAACTATGTCCTTAAGTTCCCTCTAGGACTTACTCAAATCTGCTCACAAGATTTTATAAAAGCTTGCTTAACTCTATCCTCAAGTCCCCTCTAAATTTTACTCAAATCTGCTCACAAGCTTTCACAAAAGTTTTCTTGACTCTATCCTCAAGCCCCTCTAGGACTTACTCACATATACTGACAAGATTTCATAAAAGCTTGCTAATTTCTATCCTTAAGTCCCCTCTAGGAATTACTCAAATCTATCCACTAGCTTTCACAAAAGCTTATTCAAATCAATTGTAAAACTTGCATACAAAACTCAACCTAATCTCTTTCAAAAAAGAAAAATTAATATCAAAAACATGTTTCACTCAGAATCTTGTTTAACCATAGAAACATATAGAGAATGATTAGATACTCAATATGTTTCACACTTACACAATACTCAATCACTTTCAAACCCTCTTACAAATAAATTTACAATAAAGAACAATTTGTTTTACAAAACTTGAACTATCACTCTAGTACTTTCAATCAATAATGCTCATCCAACTTCACTCTATTATTCACTCAATGAAACACAACTTGCATATAAACCCTAACCAAGTGTTTTACTATACTTCCAACAACTCACACTATGAATCTCAAACCTTGACTCAAGATGATTCCAAATTCACATAACAATGATACTCATGATCTTTTACAAATCCTAGTGCAAGATAGTTCTCAACTCTACATAAAAATGATAATCATGTTCTTTCACAAACCCTAGCTCAATATAGTTCTCAACTTCACATAACAATGATACTTATGATCTTTCACAAACCCTAGTTCAAGCTAGTTTTCAATTTCACACTCAATTGTCCTCACAAATATTCACCAATTATGCATGTGAAAACTCACTCAAACATTTCCAACAATGCTTATCAAACAAACCTTTTCACTCCAACCTTGCATTTCACAACACTCAATCCAACAATATTTCACTCATAAGGAAGGTGTGCCCATACCTTTTTTTATATGGAGATATGTCTTCACAACCTGTCTCAATTACAATCAAATTATTTATACAAATTTCAAATTTAGATTGAAATAGCTTATCTCAAAATTTCACCACAAAATTTTCCTCAATATTCACCTTACAAAAATTATCATGTCTCAAGTACACCTTATAATCTCCAAACTTCTCAAACAAAGATTCCAATGTTGATAAAAAAATTGATTTTTATGTGTTGAGAAATATTGTGATAAGTTTGGAGATAATAAGGTGTACTTGAGTCTTGTTATTGTTTGTAATGGTGAATTAATTTTTGAGGGAAATATTTAAGTGAAGATTTTTGCTATCTAGCCTTAAAATTGGCAAAGAGGAGTTGATTGTGATTGAGACAAGTTTTGAGTTCAAAGCTCCATAAAAACAAAAGGTATGGTCATATCATTCTTGTGAGTCAAATTTTATTTGGTTGAATGTTGTGAAATACAAATTGGAGCGGAAAGGATTGTTGGAAATGGTTGAATAATGTTTTCATATGCATGATTGGTGAATGTTCATGAGATCATTGTTATGTGAATTTGAGAACTATCTTGAGCTAGGATTTTTGAAAGATCGTGAGTATCATTGTTATGTGAATTTAGAATCATCTTGAGTCAAGGTTTGAGTTCCATAGTGTGAGTTGATTGAAAGTATAGTGAAACACTTTGTTAGGGTTTGTAAGCAAGTTGTGTTTCATTGAGTGATTTGTTGAGTGAAGTTGGATAAGCATTATTGATTGAATGCACCGAAGTGATAGTTCAAGTTCTGTGAAACAAATTGTTCTTTATTTTAAATTGATTTGAAAGAGAGTTTGAAAGTGATTGAGTATTTTTGTGAGTATGAAACATAATTGAGTCTCTAACCATTCTCTATATGTTTCTATGGTTAAACGAGATTATGAGTGAAACTTGTTTGTGGTATTGAAGAGGTTTTTCTGTAAGAGATTAAGTTGAGGTCTCTGAAATTGTTAATGAGATTTTTGTATAAGTTTAAGGACATATTAGAGGTAAGTCTTTGTGAATTCTTGAGAGTAGAGTTGATTGATTCATTCAAACCTTGAGTTAAGGTTTAGGACAAATTTAGCAGAGTTTATTTGTGATTGGATCAAGATTTGTGTTAAGGCTTGGGGACAAATTTGAGACAGATTTAAGTACATATTTGTGAGCAGATTTAATAGAGCAGAGATAAATTTGTGATCAGAGTTGATAGAGTAGAGGACAATGTTCAGTATATATCTAAAACAGAGTTTTGAGTAGAATTTGGAGCTGATAAAGCAGAGGGCAGTAGTCTCCAATGGATAGAGATCCATTAGCCAAGGCAGTAAGGACATAGATCTTCTGAGTAAGGACAGAGGTATTCTAGCAAAAAAAAATTAACTTTAGTTGTCTTACTCCTACAACCTTATTTTTTCCAAGTTTTAGCAGAGCTTGAGATCCATTCACAATCTTAAAATCCATTTTCCTCTTCCTCATAGACTTGTTAGGGGACTTTCCTAACTTTCACTCAACACCCACATCCACACTATATCTACTTTGTCTCTGGGTTTTGGGACCTGAAGAACCTTTCTCCATATTAGTCTTTGGGGAGCTAGTTGGAGATCCTACCTCAAGGGTTGCCAACCAAATCACAAGATCCTTAAGAGTAGAACCAATACAAAGTCCATAAAAGTTATTATTAAGAAAATATTAGAAATAATGGTTTCTTAAATGATATATGACTAACATACCTCAATAACACCAAGATTTAAGGCTATGTTCTTCTCCTTATATGCCTTCCAAATCACCACCAGGTTGGCTAGGGTCAATTCTTAAGGTTGCAAAATCTCCTTTGCTAGAGCCTTCAACTTCTAAACCTCGTACATCTAGGGCTGATATTCTCCTTACCCCACCTTTAAGGAATTACCACCCAAATCCTTCAAGGGGATTCGGCCTAAGTTTTCTTATGGATCCATTTCATTCTTGCAGATCTCTTTTCCTTCTCTACTTATGCCTTGAGGGGATATTAGTTCACCTGAAGACCCAATTTTCCACAACCAAAGCACAAAGCCGACCTATTTTTTGTAAACATTGGATTGATACCAAGTACCCAAGAATAAGATAATATTGATAGGAGAAGGAAGATCCACCTTTGGATCTTCCATAACACATATTCTTACATACACCATTCTTGATTTGGCTTTGGTTACTGGATCTATAAAAAGGATATCCCCCACAGTCTTGGTCATACCTCTCAACACATCATGCTAAAGATAGTAAGGGAGGGCAAGGAGATGAACCCATAAAGACATAGAGTTAACCATTTGCATATGAGGATTGAAATCAGGTTCCAACTTCTGCAAAAACAAACCTCTTTTTCCATAGAACCAAGAGCCTCCCCTAGGATACGATTTACATCTTCCATGCAATTTAATATGATATAAAAAGCCTTTAGGAGTTGCTATAATTTCCAATAAATCCATAGTTTTCCACATCATTAGTGCCCATATTTGAATTGAATTTAGGTTTGGCCTTGCCCTTGGAACTTTCCCACAAGGTCACAATTGCCATCACCCATAGTAAAATTAACCAGTTCACTCGGGATGTCAATGGTATTTCCTACAAGGGATATGTTGCAAATATATTTTGAGGTCTTCCTCACACCTTTAAATGTCACCGCAACATACGAAATACCAAGGCTTGAGTTTTTAGGAGAAAACTATGGGCCATAATAACAAGACCCAACCTCCATATTATTGTTTAATGACCCATGGCTTCTTGAAGGACCTATGAAGCCAGTACTGGGACCTCCTCCAGACACCATCTATCCAACCCAAAATTACCACATTCACATCCAAGCCAGTCACCACCTCCACATCTTCCCATAGCTCCCATCGCGCTTCCACAAACCCATGCAAACCATATTCAAAGTCTCCCACTCCTACCTTGATCATCATTATTCAAATTCCAGCTCCTACTCCTCCATCGAATCCTTATATATATAAATTTTTATAAGCCTCTATAAATCCAAACCTGTTGGATAAAGTCAAAATCAATGAAACAATAACTCACACAATCGTCCAAGAATTGAACAGGGTAACCCACGATAAGCACTCAACTTCTAAGCAACCTATCTATCTTGGGTATCATGACAATTTTTATTTAAAAAGAGAAATAAGTATTGAACCCCTAATCGAGGCAACCCACAACAGGCCCTCGACCATGGCCTATCCCTTTTAGGTATCATATTAATTTTTCTTAAAAATAAATAAATAAGTATCATGTTAATTTTCCTTGAAAAATAAATAATACTGGAGGTAGCCAATGACAAGCACTCAACCACTAACTACTAACCATGACAAACACTCACCACTGACCAATCTATCCTTTTTAAATATTAGGTTATATCCTTTTCAGATATCAGGTTATTTTTTTTTAAACTCTATTCGATAAAATAAAATAATTTTAATTAAATTTATAAAACTAAAACAAAATGTGAACCCATAACATTTAGTAATAAAAATAAAATATTTGTTCATTAAGAAATTCAATGCTCTATTTTATATTATTTTTCTATTTTTAAAGTGTGATTTCTTACTCTTTGGCATTTAAAACTTTGAAAATAAGTAAAGAAAACAAATTGAATAAGGTACTATTAAAAAAACTCTTTATTTACTATATTTAGAAGAAAAATGTTGAATTATTTTTTACCCTCGTCTGTCTTTGAGATGCATCAAAACATGTAATTATTACCACATCTTATAACTTTTAATAAAAAAACTCCCCACTCCTAGCAAGCTTTCCTCACTTTAGCTTTTACTCTCTCGCTAGGCCTCCTGAGAGTTGTTCAATGATATGACGCAGATGTGCGGCAATTTACGTTGTACGATACCTTGGGGTATTCATCCTCATCCTTCAAATACTTTATAGGAAACTCTTGCAAACCCGCCTCTACCATACTTATAACACTCTCCCACTCACAACTTACTACAAAGGGTTCCATTTGATTCAACCCACTCGATACCCAAGGCATTCACCAGTATTTCCAAGGTTAATCATAATTATTACGTACGGTTCATGGAATGTGGCGAGGGGAAAGTAGTACGTACGGTTGATGGACAAATGGTGAACATGTTGTGACAACAGAAGAGTGCCGATCAATAACAGAGTAGGATCTAAAGGATAAGACTTTGGAACACTCAATCCTAGTTTGAATCTTGGTGTCTCCTGCTATGTTGAGGGTGGCCGATGGTTGGCACTGGCACCAGCCACTCCTCTATCATAGTCACATATGTATTGTATTTTTTGTATTTGGGTATTGTTGGACCATATTGTGGCGGTAAGGTTACTTCTACTTTGACTTCTATGGAGGCAACAACTCAGAGCCCCACCTTGGAAAGTCTAACAAAACAAAGGTTACAATAACATTTAGGTATAAAAAAACTAGACGTTTCTTTGATTCTCCATGCAGCTGGTCTTAGCGGAAGATGATAGAAATGATGTTTAATTTATATTAGTGAAATGAAGTTTTCTATTTACTCAATGATAAGACGATAGAAATTTTGTGTTTATCTTTTACTTCGAACAATTTCAAGGATAAATAATCATTCCTGTTTCCTGTTGGATTTTTCAAAATGGCAGGGTGTACTCCTAGGTTTTTTAGTAAGATAGGCAGATAGGTATTCTTGGTTGGACCTAAATTATAATATTATTAAAGTGAAACAAATTTTAAATTATAAAATTATTACATGACAACCACATGAAACTTATTTGTATTAATATATAATTAAAAAATATATATATTATAATAAATCTTTAAAAATTTTAAAATATATAGAACCAATTACTCGTATGATAAATATTTAGAATTTTTTAAAAATAATTAAAACCAATTACCCATAATAATGGAACTAATTTATCGAATAATATGAGAATTTAATTTGCTTGTGTTATACATATAAGCTATGCATACGGGATTTTGCCCTCCTAAAGTGGCATGAGACTTTGTGCTCTATGAGTGGTTGTGGATTTATTATGGTATTGATTTGATCAGAATTATTGGAATTGATAATTACATATTGTTCGTGGTATTTGAATTGAATTGAAATTATTATTGTTGCATGTTGTTAATAATAATTCAATATTATCGCTTGCCAAGATTTGAACCTGTCAAGATTTTGTGAAGTGTGAAGAATTAAGGTTTTTTTTAAATATCTCATATTTTAGGAGTCATATCTTTACAAAGAGTTATTTTATTTAACTAATTCTTGGACCAAATTGTGCAGAATTTGATTAACTTTAAAATGAGTGGTCATATGCAAAAATTTGAGCAATATTGAGGGAGATATAACCCTCAACCATTCGGAACAAGGGTACTGACGATTTTTTAAGTAGCGAAAAATAAAATTGTAACTATTTGTTAGCTAGAGTTCAAATGATGGGAAGAGCAATGAAGAGCTAGGATTTTAGTGAGTCAAGAGATTCTATCTGGATAAAGAAATTTTTAGCTAAATTTTTTACCTTTCTTTATCTTAGAAATTTTGCATGAAAATTTTATAAAATTTTAATCAAATATTATATTTGCTATAGGACATTCAGATAATTTCAATAGATTTTGAGTTCTAGTTTCCTTTCCATGGATCGATTTATAGTTAAATTTTTAGAATCATCTCTAGTGATACAGGTTAGTGAGTGCATCACAACCCATTCCTTTAAATCCTTTTCAAAGTATATTAATTGATCAAAGGGATCAATTACAACCTACCTAGAGAGTTGTTAACCCTAAAGGTTATTAAAAAACTCTAAGGGGATTTTGCAGGATTTTGGAAGAAAGTAATTGGGTTTGATATTAATTAGTCATGTGGAATTAGATTAATTACATTTAATTATGAATGCAATTAGATGTCCAGTTCTGATTGGACCAAATTAGACATTAGTATTTTGAATAATTATTTTAATCATCTCATGGCCTAATATGTTTAGTGGAAAAAAAAGAGATTCTTTCCTCTAATTTTCAATATGGTTAATAATGAAGGTGTTGGCTATAAGAGAGACACAAAAACAAGAAGATGCATGTATCCACATTTCTTGGACTCTTCCCCAAATTAAGAATGAATAAATTGATTTCCAATCACATGGGGTTGGTGG
This sequence comes from Wollemia nobilis, assembly GCA_028583015.1. NCBI lineage: Eukaryota > Viridiplantae > Streptophyta > Pinopsida > Araucariales > Araucariaceae > Wollemia > Wollemia nobilis. The sequence continues at coordinate 769,011 of JAQPPZ010002889.1, read as the reverse complement.
TAATGAATATAATTAGTATAATATAACACCTCTTGCATAATATTTTAATAAGCCACTAGTTGGCTCATGAGAGGTGGATTTCTCCTATAAATAGAGAACCCCTTCGGAAGATAAAGAGATCTAGGAAGTCTTGGAGCCCCAAAGAGTATGATCTCCACCTACAGTGGATTAGAAACCAAAAGGCTTGGAGAGATTACATAGTTGTAGAAAGAGGTAATCTTGAAATATTAGGAGCCAAATCTTGGAGAAAAATATGAAGACTCAAGAAGCACTGGGAAGTTTTCAATAGAAGATAGATTAGGTTGGATCCTTCTTACATTGATTAGGTTTAATAAAACATTGTCTGTCTTATTTGGATGAAGTTACTATACTAGATAAAAGCTTCGTTATAGCTTCATTTGTTACTAATTAAAGGGGCTATAGTTTCCTATTGAAATAAGTTTGAAGCCTGCAGGTTAGAGATTTCTAGATTTTGCTATGGCTGAATGTATTAATATGAGGATAATGCTTTTATGTAATAAAACTTCATGTTCTTGTATATTGTCTAAGCTAATGATGTATATTATTTACATCGAATCTACCTAGTTAAGTCAATTGAATCGATACTTCCCCTTTGTATTCATAATAGTTGTACTTGCCTAGAGTGTTTAATTAAAGATATCAAATTAATGATGACTTTATTAAACCTAGTATTTGGGCATGCAATACCTGAATGAATTATACTAACACCATAATGTTGTAATACTTTGCTAGCACCTTTCCTTACCTCAATTTTTGGTAACAACCAATGTACTAAATACATCGATATATAAATAATCGAAACAAAGAATAATCTAATCACCCACATTTAGGTTGTATGGGCATTGAATTCTTAAACTTATGAAAATCTGGTAGATTGGGTGAAACACAGTGTTGTTTCCTCATTTTGACCCCCACACAAAAATCTAGACTTCACTATGCGTGAATAAGTATGTAACTATGGGTTACTACCTAATTTACTTGCTTTTGGTCAGCAATAGGATGAAACCGTAGTGATGGCATATGGTGGGAGAGAGTCCTCTTACATCTTAGAACCTAAAATATCTAAAGTGGTCTTTTATACTCTGTCATTGAGGGTTTTGGTGACTCTTCTATTATGCCTAACTGTGGAGGTAGAACTATGTCAACATACCTATTCAAACCACCTTAATGGATGAAAGATCCATTCTTTGATATGATATAGATACAATGGCTCTTGTATTGAGATGTTCCTGAAACCATTAGTTGATTGCATACCATTAAAAATGACCTGTTATCATGATCGGTGAAGCTGGATTGCTTGTTAAATATATGACATTTACTCTATAAAATCCCTATCAAAAATAGTATTTGCGTTCCACCCAAAGACTACGACACTATATTAGCCATGATCTTCTATTACTATATGACAAACGTAAATTGAATTACTCTTTAATTGATCTGATTGGTGTACTCTCTGCTTGAAAATATAATACAACCTTACTACCTGATGAATCGGTAGGGACTCTATTAAAAGCTCAACCAGAAATCTCTAAATCTCGAATGAAATTTGATTATAAGGATTTTGGAAAAGAAAAAAACTAAACACTCAAACCCTTATGAACACGTAGAGATTGTGGGATCACAAAAAAAGCCATTGAATACATGGATTACCAACTACACATCTGAAGAATAGTACAAATTATCTTCCCACCTTTGCTGGAATGAATGCATAGGTCAGTAGGTGACCTCCCTCTCTACTTATAGTAGAAGTAACCCCTGAAGTAGGTAGAGTTATCTGTGTATCAACATCGCCACCGCCTCACAAAACCCACTGCACATAGTATTTAGTAAGACTATGTTTCTCTTTGTAACATTAGAGAGAAGTTATTTTAATGGCTGCCTCAATACCACTGTCGATCCAATGCTTAGGACGCGTGGATGGAATATGGCTCTTCCAAAACCCTCCACCTCATTACTCCACATAGGACATGTGGAGGAAGGAGTAGTTGTCCACAGAGGAATTACCTTCCATAGAGGTGTGTCCATGTTTTAGGGTATAGAACTATACGTGTATAGGTGGTGGAAATATAACCATTCTTAAGATGACATTCCAAGGATTCTGTGAGTTTGATCACGTATAGTGATTTTGTTATCTTAGTGACCCCATCAGGAAGATGTGGGTTGGATCTAAGATCTATGAATAACCATTGTAGATTCTATTTCATTTATGATGGTTTTCCATCTTCAAAGCATTCACTTATATAATGGTCTTGGTGGAAAGTATGGTGAAGAGTGATTTCCCTTTGGTGAGGGATGAAACCTAACACTTTTGTGAGCATTCTCATACTATGGTGGTATGAGGGTTTTGTAGAAGCTGATCACTTCTACTCAAGAGTGACTTTGATCAAGTCTTAATATCTCTTGATGATATTTGCCTCGATAACTTACAATCCAGTTGGAATGATTCTACCTTAGATCATGATTATGTCCCTCGCCTCATGAAATATGATTGTGTATATAAAAAAAAATTGTGGATGAGAAGTGGTAACAATTGGGGTTGTTACAATTGGTATCAAAGCCTAGGCTAACTAATAGATTCTAGTTAGATCTAGGTTAGCAAAATATTTGGGCATAAAATAAAACAAATCAAAACATAAATTTCACAACTCTAAACAATGCACACTTAGTAAGGACAAGGTCATTACTTAAGATTGCCTAGGTTTGAGCTCCTTTCCCCCACAAATAGATACATAATCGTTCGAAAGTGGAAGAGCTAAGTGAACCCTCCTTCTATGGGTTTTAAGTGGTGTACATTAGACTCTTTTGAAAAAATACTCGACATCTATGTCTTTTGACTTACTTATTCCTTATTTTCAAGTGCGTATGACCAAGAGGAACCATAAAGTTATCACTTGAATTAAGGTTATCAAATTATTAATTGCTTAGGCCAAATGACTCAAAGTGGAACATTATGTGAATGAGAATTGAATGACAAAGCTCAAGTGAGTTGAAACTTACCCACTAGAGATGGCCTAATGGAGATGAAGATCTCATCCATCAAGTAATTTTGATTCAGTTAAAAGAGTGTAGTCATAGAACTACCAATCATCAAGCTATAGATGTTCTTGGACTATATTCGGGTTATATCTAAATTTGGCATATTGTAGTACACAAGACAAATTAAAAGAATGTTTTCTTTAATTAATTCTTGTTACAATATGACCCTTGGCCAAGAAGTTGAGCATCTCAACCATGAAAAACTATGGTGGATTACTATTTTTTTTAGCAACAACTCACCCAGAGATAGTCGCAACCCAAACCTTTACCACGATTGAAGATATCATCTTGCTTTGTCATAATTTAGTAAATGTGCTTTGCGCTATTTAAAAATTGAAATATGTCATAAAGTGATGCATGTGGTATTATTATTTACACATAAGAATCCAATGATCAAAGGAAAGTTATAAAAATCTAGCTGAAAATGATTGCGCTTAGTTTGGAGTCATTAAAGATAATGATCACTGTGTGTGAACACAAGTTAGTTGAATGTGATTGAAAACTAAAACTAGAAATTTAAGATCAAAATCTAAACAAAACGATGTTTTCTTTATTTAGATTTTTTATGAATGTTACAATACACTTTGGGTTTTCCAATCAGAGGCTAAGGTGTAGGAAATGGTGAAAGAAGCCATCCAACAACACCAGAACCTGAAACCCTAGTATGGTGAAAGAGAGCAAGGACACATTTAAGCATGGAAACTATCCCCAAATTTCACCTGAAATATTTTCTTAACATGAAATTTTGGGAGAGTCATATCATAATTCTACCAATCAACTCCGATAATCCAAGTGTCCAGGCTCAATAGTAAAGTATGCCACCCAACCACCCAAGTAGTGGTCGAATGTATCGAGGTGTGTTACGCTATTTAAATTAGGAACTACCCATTATACCATGCATGTGGTATTATTTTCTTAAGAAAACTAGAGCATAAAACAGTTGTATGCAACATCAAAAACCAAAAACTAAATATTTTATTGAGCAATTTTAAATACAAAGATATCAAAACCGGGATTTAGACATAATAGCAATGGTAAGATAAAAACCATCATATTTTTAGTTAGAGGCTATCATAATCTTCACCTAGAGACAAGTAGTTCTCAGAATATATAAATGGAGGTAGAATATTATAGCGAATTATAATGTATCTATCAAATACATAATATGGCCAAGGAGTGCCATGATGTCTATACAAGATAAGATCTATTTTTGTCAAACACCAAGTATGAGCGAATCTATTCCAAATTTCCCAGAATAAGTGAGTCTGCACATATATTTGGTAAATAAGACTCTGATAAAGCTTGCTATTAAAAGTAAACTTTCCAATGGGAATATATTTCTTGACCACATCCAAATAACATGGTGGTAGAAATTGAAATGGAATATTTAGAGGATCGCTTATAGGAGATAACCAGGAATCTTCAAATCGGACATGCAAAGTCCAGTTATTATGGGAATTGTTTCTTAGCCAAACATCATAATGTAAATCCTGAATAAGGGTATTATAATATACTTCATCCATAGATATAAGAGCGTTACGAGCTTCATTAGCTTGAACTTTTAAGAAATTCTGCAACTCTTCTCTTTGTCAAAGCAAGTTTCGAGGAATCCAAACAAAAGATTCATAAAACTCATGTTGATCTTCTTCATAATAAAATATGATGTCTAATCTCTGAACTGGTTTTCTATCAAAAGGAAAATTAAGAGAATCTTTCTCTTTTTGATAATGTGTTGATGTCAATAAGTACTTATGACCAAATCTGGAAAAAATACCTGAAGATAAGGCACCAAAATAAGTGTGTACAAAATCCACCTATGGAACCATTTAAGGGGGAAATGATAGGACTTTACGTATATATGAAAGGACACATGCCACCTCAAGAATTATAAAGGCATAATGAGCCCTTGATTAGTCAACACAAAATCATCAATGGGACAATCAAGCCGAATATGAAAAGTATCATGAAATTTGAATGATCCACCTTGAGATCATAAATATGAAATCAATTAAATAAATGAACAAGATTAATATGTTGGAAATTGAACCAGATAATAACTTCGATCAATGAAAAAAATCTAGATAACTTAAAGGATTTTAATCCTTTCAACTACTCATGGCATCCAATATAATTATATTTATGATAGGATTCATCTGGATGTTATTAGTTATATGTGGAGCAAATCCCATTATATGTTTTATGATCCTTTTGCTTTTGTTTACCAATATAATGATGCATATGTCCTAAAAGGAATAAATTGATATCTAGTAGCATCAGATCTAAACAATAAAAAAATGCAATCACAATAGGAGTTATAACAATGAGAAAAGCTAGAAGAGTAGTTGAAGATACAATGAGGGAATATCCTATGCAACATGCCCAAGAAGATTTATGGGTACAAGAAAGAATAAGGTTAGAATCTGAGAGAGATGTTGCCATAGTAGAGCAAGATAGGCTCAGATACGAGATAATATAAAGGAATAATTGGAGAGCAGCAACGATGGCAACCATGTATACCAAACACCCACAATTTTGTCAAATAAAGGAAGAATTTAATGTTGCATTCTTGGAATCTTATTTTGTTACATTATTGAACCACGGTATGCTTCCTCCACCACAACCAACTGTTAGTACATAGCATGGGAGAAGAAGAACCACTCGAGCAACTTAGACAATAGTCCAGAATAGAACTCAAACCACTTTCGAGAAATTCTTCTAGCAGGTTATCAAACTGGTAATATAGGTGTAGCTCAGATCGGTGAAATATCCAAGGGATAACAAACTTGAGATTTGAAGCCACTACTTTGTGGACTATATGGATGTAATTAGAGAACATTTGGATTACACACTTATGTTTTGTAGAAAATTAAATACTTTGTGTTCATGATAGAAATAGAAAATGAATATTGTGTGTTCATAGTGAATGAATTTAATTAGTTTAAAGTTTTTATTATGAAACTTAGAGTATCTTATTAATATAACCAATAAATGTATGTGACTTGTAGATTTTTGTTTGTTTTTGTAATCATGACAAGTGAACTTATTTAATGAATTTGAAGAATGGATTGGTGTCCATTTTGGAGAAGGTATGGGACTTCTCCATGATTTTATGTTCACTAAGGATGTATACCAGAGGACATCAAGGATGATGCACTAATAATGGTAAATAGATTTGCCATAGTGAAATTTAGGATATATAAGTATCCTAAAGTGAAGATTTAAAACATTATATTTTGTCTTTAATGACACTTGAGTCTAATGATATATCTCAATGGATGATGTATAAATAATAATTTTATGTAATGGTTTATATGCTTTACTTTTATGATTATGCATAGTCTTTCATTAAGATTGAAAGAAGCTGATATATAAGCATTGGTGAATGCTTTAATCCATGTTTGAGTTGGAGCTCAAACAAAGTTTTTACATTCTGAGTTGTAGCCTGAATGCACATGCATGTTGTAGCATGCATATGTTTGGGTTGTTGCCCAAAGGATAAGAATTTAATATTTTCCTCTGTGAGAATAATTTGTGATTCTATAACTACAATATACTATTGTAGTTAGTTATGCATTGAAAGATGTTACAATAATCTGATTTTTTGATAAAAAAATTAGTTATTGATGGTATTTCAGTACTTATTTTTTATGCAATATAGATATTTTATTGCTATGAGGACATGGTACTGCTGATGTTTTGTATTTTGCAGGGCCAAGTACTCTCATGGATGGAAGATATTGCTTACCATTAGGAACGAGATACTGGGAACAAGGAAAATGTTGATGATTATGATCATTTTGTAAAGAATTATTATTAGTTATATTTCCTTTATGCATTAATCAATCTAGAAACAACAAGAAACACATAGGATTGTGTTATTCTAAGGGGGGGTGTATGTCACAACCCGTTCCCTTAGATCCTTTTCAAAGTATATTAATTGATCAAAGGGATCAATTAATACCTACCTAGAGGGTTGTTAACCCTAAAGGTTACTACAAAACTCTAATTAGGGGATTTTGTAGGGTTTTGGAAGAAATTAATTGGGTTTGATATTAATTAATCATGTGGTATTAGATTAATTACATTTAATTATGAATGCAATTAGATGTCCAATTTTGATTGGACCAAATTAGGCATTAGTATTTTGAATGATTATTTTAATCATCTCATGGCCTAATATGTTTAGTGGAAAGAAAATAGAGATTCTTTCCTCTAATTTTAAATATGATCAATAATGAAGTATGTTGGCCATAAGAGAGACACAAAAACAAGAAGATGCATGTACCCACCTATCTTGGACTCTTCCCCAAATTAAGAATGAATAAATTGATTCCCAATCACATGGGGGTGGTGGGAATGAATATAATTAGTATAATATAACATCTCTTGCATAATATTTTAATAGGGCACTAGTTGGCTCATGAGAGATGGAGTTCTCCTATAAATAGAGAACACCTTGGGAAGAGAAAGAGAGCTAGGAAGTCTTGGAGGCATAGGGAGTATGCTCTCCACCTACGGTGGATCAGAAACCAAGAGGCTTAGAGAGATTACCTGGTTGTAGAAAGAGGTAAAATTGGAATATTAGAAGGATCCAACTCTTGGAGAATTACATGAATACTCGAGAAGCATTGGGAAGATAGATCATGTTGGATCTTTCTTGCTTTGATTATGTTTAATAAAATATTTTTTGTCTTATTTGGATGAATTTACTATGCTAGATAAAAGCTTCATTATAGCTTCATTTGTTATTAATTAAAGGGGTTATAATTTCCAATTAACATAAGTTTAAAGCCTACAGGTTAGAGACTTCTAGCTTTTGTTATGGTTGAATGTCTTAATATGAGGATATTGATTTTATGTAATATAACATTGTGTTCTTGTATACTATCTAATCTAATGATGTATATTATTTACATCAAATCTACCTAGTTAAGTCAATTGAATCGATACTTCCCCTTTGTATTTATAATAGATGTAGTTGCATAGGGTGTTTAATTAAAGACATCATATTAATGGTGACTTTATTAAACCTAGGAGTTGGGCATGCATCCCTGAATGAATCATACTAACACCATAATGTTGTAATACATTGCTAGCACCTTTCCTTACCTCATGTTTTTGTAACAACCAATGTACTAAAGATGTCGGTATATAAAGAATCGAGACGAAGAATAATCTAATCACCCATCTTCAGGTTGTATGGGCATTGAATTCTTAAACTTATGATAGTCTAGTAGATTGGGTGAAACACAGTGTTGTTTCCTCATTTTGACTCCCACACAAAAATCTAGACTTTGCTATGCATGAATAAGGATGTAACTATGGGGTACTATCCAATTTACTTGTTTTTGATCTCTAATAGGATGAAACCACTATGATGGCGTACAACGAAAGAGATTCCTATTATATCTTAGCACCCAAATGATTTAAAGTGGTATTTTATACTCTATCATTGGGGGTTTCAATGACTATTATGTTACGCCTAACTATGGAGGTAGAACTATGTCAACATCCCTGTTCAAACCACCTTAATGGATGAAAGGGTCATTCCTTGATATGAAGTGGAGATGATGGCTCTTGGATTGAGGTGTTCCTAAAACCATTAACTGGTTGCATATCATCAAAAATCACCCATTAGCATGACCAGTGAAGCTAGATTGCTTGTTGAATTGATGGAATTTACTTTAGAAAGCCTTTATCAAAAATAGTATTTGCATTCCATCCAAATACTATGGCATTAAATTAGCCACGATCCTCTGCTACTATCTAACAAACACAAATTGAATTACTCTTTAATCGATCTGATTGGTGTACTATGTGCCTGAAAATATAATACAACCTTACTACCCGATGAATCCGTAAGGGCTCTATTAGAAGCTCAACCAAACATCTTTAAGTCTCGAATGAAATTTGATTATAAGGGTTTTTAAAAAAAAAACTAAACACTCAAACCCTTATGAATGCATAGAGTTTGTGGGATTGCAGAAAAAGTCGTTGAATACATGGATTATTGACTGCACATCTGAAGAATAATGTAAATTGTCTTTCCACCTTTTTTGGAATGAATGCATAGATTAGTAGGTGACCTCCCTCTCTACTTATAGTATAAATAACCCCTAAAGTAGGTAGAGTTATGTGTATCAACATTGTCGTCGCCTCATAGAACCCACTGCACATAGTATTTAGTAAGACTAAGTTTCTCTTTGTTAAATTAGAGAGAAGAATTTATTTTAATGGCCACCTCAATTCCGCTTTCAAGGTTTGAGCCAGTGCTCAGGACGCGTGGATGGAAGATGGCTCTTCCAAAACCCTCCATCTCATTACTCCAAATAGGACATGTGGGGGAAGGAGTAGTTGTCCACAAAGGAATTACCTTCCATATAGGTGTACCCACATTCTAGAGGATAGGAATATATGAGTAAAGGTGGTGGACAACAAACCTATTGACATGTATGTCGAGACAGATTGTTCCTTGGCATCTAGTGTTGACTTAATAGGATCATCGATATTAGGTGCATAATTAGGTTGAAATTAAGAAAACCTTTCTTTTTAAAGTTGATCAATTGTACTCCATGTGGGTGTGGGTGAGGATAAATAAATTGTACTTGGTTTGGAGATTATTATAGTTATAATAAATGAGCATTGAATATATTTATAAACTATTAGAATATGTGTAATTATGAAGTAATACTTTGGCTATAGTGGTAAAAGGTGAAGATATTCTTAAACAACAAGGTTGTGCCTAATTTTAATAGGGTAATTATAATTAATATAGACCATTTACAGAATGATTATTTCCAAATTAGAGGAGTTTACCTAAAGTGTTACTTAAAGTATAGAAATAATATTTAGTACTTGTTATAGATAAATTGGGGTTAAATAGTTTAACTTAAATAAGGAATAATTATGTTAATTGCATATGAAAAGAATATCTATTAATGAATTAAAGGTATGGGACTTTAATTCAATGATTGGTAAATCATGAAGAATGAATTTGAAAATTCATTCTTGAGGGAATTTATAGGATTACCTCTAAATTCGATAAGACTTCTCCAAAATATGATCCCAATGATTATCATAAACCTATGTATGATGTTATAAATTCTTAAGATGGCTTAGAGAAAGGAATTAGTAGATTTCTTAATTGCATCAAGAATTTTAAAGGAACATGTAGATTCCTTAATGGTATGAAAAGTACTTAATGATAAAATGATAACTTAGAGAAAGGATTTGGGAAATTCCTTAATTGCATCATTTAAAAAGAACAGTAGGATTCCTTTATTTGTGTAATGATAAAGAGGTATCTATAGATACCCTTCTGTACTTGTAATAATGGATATCTTAAGTTTATGAATATGAGGAAAGTACATATTTTGGAGGCAAGGTTTATTCTCCATGAGGGTTCCCAAGATAAAACAATGTGTCACTTTAATTGTGGTTTGATTTGTTAATTCTTGTTCATGTTGTTTTTACTTTCAAAATGAAAAGTGATATAAGTTGATGAGATGTTAAATGTTTGATGAAATAGTTATGCAATTCTTTAGATTATGACAATGTGTACAATTGTTAAAATATGATGCAAAGGATATATGGAATAATTTTAATATGTTATTTATTTAAAGAAAAATGTTTTTTTCATTTACTTTCTGAAATGTTATTGGTTATCCGAATTATGAATAATGTACATGTTAACAAATATCACTTTTTAAGTTCTATTAAAAAATATACCTTGCTCAAATGGTTGTTACAATCTCAAGAATTATAATGTATTGGATTCTATTCCTTATGGATTAATGGAATTATGTCCACCTTACAAACATTCATGGATGGTATAACCTAAAACATTATGATAACAAATTATGGATTGATCTGATTTGGAACTCGGAGTGGGTTAGAACCCACAAAAAGGTAAATTGGACTTGAGTTGTAATACAAGTCGAAATTTACATTCTAAATTAAGAAAAGAATGTACGAGGAGTAGAGGAGTAGGTACTCCCATGATGGTTAAACAATGCCCTTTTTGTAATGAACTTAATTGATTCAATTAATTAACAAAGGAGATGCCTAAATAAAAGGGGTGGACAAATAAGCCTTGAGAGGCATAAGAAAATATTATCATGCATTTCAAGGATTCTGTGAGTTTGATCACGTATAGTGATTTTGTTATCTTAGTGACCCCATCGAGAATATGTGGGTTGGATCTAAGATCTATGAATAATTATTGTTGATGTTATTTCATTTATGATGGTTTTCCATCTTCAAGGCATTCACTTATATACTAGTATTGGTGGATAGTATGGTAAAGGGTGATTTCCCTTTGGTGAGGGATGAAACCTAACACTTTGGTGAGCGTTCTCATACTTTAATGGTATGAGGGTTTGGTAGAAACTGATCACTTCTACTCAAGAGTGACTCTGATCAAGTCTTAATATCTCTTGATGATATTTGTCTCGATAACTTACAATCCAGTTTGAATGATTCTATATTAGATCATGATTATGTCCCCCGCATCATGATATATGATTGTGTATATAAAAAAAATTGTGTGGATGATAAGTGGTAACAATTGGGGTTCTTACAGAGTGCACCTCAAAGAGATCCTTGTTTCTCCAAGATAGGGCAATTTTTGGTAAATTTAATGGGTATTGATTAGGGGCTTCAGCCTTGAGAAAATGGATTGATAGGAGTTGGCAGTCTCCAGGAGTGATTCTATCATTTCTTCCCAAAGGTTTATTCCTAGCCATATTTTATTCTAGGGAAGAAAGATAAAAATCCTAAAAGGGGGTCCTTGGTTTATGGGAAGAGTATAACTCTTCCTTACTCATTAGTATGAAGGCTTTTCAATTGAAAATGTAAATCTATCCCTAGTACCAATCTAGGTTAGGATGTTTGGGTTGCCCATTGAATTTTGGGAAATAAATACCTTCAAGGCAATAGGAAACACCTCAAAAGAATTCTTTAAGATTTCAAATACAATGAAATATGGATTCCTAGCTATTTATGCTTGACTATTGGTCATGATTGATATAAGTAAAGCTTTACCAGAATAATTCTTAAGTATGGGAATAATATGTGGACCCAAACTATAGAGTATGAAAATATATCTTTTAGATGTAGAAGATGTCATGAGGTGGGGCATATTGAGAGATCATGCCCTAAGAATAGCCCAACGGAATCAGATGTAGAAAACTCTAAGAGAAGCATACAAATGGTTATGGATGAAGATGGTTTTCAAATTCCAAAAAATATATCTATAAAAATAAAAGAAAATAAATAGTGGAGACCAATAAGAAAGGATATTGGAATAAACACCAACTCTTTTGAGGCTTTAGCCTATGAATAAAAAATAGATAAAAACTTAGAGGACATAGTACAACAATTTCAACATATTAACAAGGAACCATCTATTCAATATGATAGTGATTTAAGGAAGAACATTCTAGATGAACCTAAAGAATGTGTCTCATCATATTTTGAAGACTTTCTTGAAGTACCATGCACCATTCAGGGGAAATTTGATAAAGAAAATGTAGTTTTAGAAGTTAATACCTCTACCATTAATAAGGAAATACCAAAAAATGAGCAAGACAAGTCAAAAGCTTCTATAATAGATCTAGGAGAGGATAAATATGATGAAAAATAAAATTATGAAAGAATATTGAGGAATAGAATAATAAGACCTACTCTTGATATAGGCAAGAAAAAAATAGGAAAACCCTCAAATTATCAAGCAAGATCTAGGGAAGCAAGAGCAAACATAGAGAAAGGAACACAAACTAAGTTGGTTGAACTTCTCTTTACCAAACAACAAAATGATATTGGTAATACATAGGTAGGGTCAAAAGTCCCTAATGAGGCATAATTATCATCTCATGGAATATAAGGGGTGCTAATGTCCTCTCAAAGCAAAGGTGTATTAGGGACCTATGTTTAAGTAATAAGCTTGATATTCTTTGTATCCAGGAAACTAAATGACAAAAGAAGTTTAAAAAAATTTGAAAGTAGTATGGGCAATATGTGAATGGGATGCTATGGATTCTGAAGGAGCGACAAGAGGAATTCTAATTTACTGGAATCCTTCTAAAACATATTGTGCAACCATTCATAAAACTAGGTATTGGATAGCCTCTTTAATCCCTAGCTACTTTGACAATATTCGTTCATCCTTATCAATGTCTATATACCTACAACTCAGTCAGGTAGATAAGAAGTTTGGAGTGGGATTGAAGCCTTTATGAGAAGTAAAGACCAAGAAATCTGATTCATCATCATTGGATATTTTAATGCCATAACCAAGCTGGATGAAAAATTTGAGGAAATTAGGAAATTGACCAGAGTATAAAATATTTCTTAGCTTTTATTTAAAATAATAATCTATGGGAAGTTGATTTTTAAGAAGACAACTATACTTGGATCAACAATAGGAGAGTCCAAAACCTAATAGCAAAAAATAAATGCACAAATCATTGGCTAGATGAAGGAACTTGTGCTAAAATTAATACCTTAACAAGAATTTGTTCAAATCGATGGCCAAAAAAAGTTAAGTGAATTAAAAAATATCATATTTTAAATATGAGTGGGAAGACCATCCTCAATTTTTGATATGATAGATCAAACTTGAAATTCTTTAGGTAATGGTGGGAAATATGGGTTGTATGCTCTTCTAAATCAAATTAAATCTATGACATCTAAATTAAAATAATGGAACGAGAATACCATTCAAAAAAATTTTGAGAAGAAAGAAGAACTAAAAGATAAACTTTTAAAATTCCAAAAAATGATCATAATAATCTAAGATAATAAGAAAGGAGTTGATCAATGAATATCATACTATTTTGAATAAGGAAAAGAAATTCTAGAGATTAAAATCAAGATACTTGATGAAAGTAGTATGCACGGTTCATGGATAAATGATATGTGAACTCCACATCCACGATGACTAAAGCGTGTTGATCAATGAGAGAGTTGGATCTAAAGGACAAGACTCTGAAACACTCAAAGGTTCGAATCGTAGTGTCTCCTGCTGTGTTGAGGGTGGTTGATGGTAGGCATTGGCACTGGTTGGATAGGAGAGGGCAATCCTTCAAGGGAGGTACTATGTTTGAATCTCCACCCTATCAAAAAGTTGAATTGGGTACCCAAAATCGTAATGTTGGTGCGGGCAGGGCTAGACACGACTCTCAGGTAACTTTGATAGTGTAGAACCCCTGGTCATGGTCTCTCAAACCAAGGCATCCCCACAAAGGGTTTTTGCTTAAAAATATATATGATTAAAAATATTATTTAAAAAAATTATAATAAATCCTTAAAACCCTTAAAAATTATTAGAATCAACTACTCACAAGAGTAATAATAAAACTAATTTATATTGAAAATTGATTAACATTTAAAAATTTAATCTTGACATTTTTAATATTTATGTGTATGGGTGGAAAGTCATTTTTCTTGTACAATCAACTTATTTCCTTTAACAAATCAAAAACTTAAAAGAATAATTTATTAAAAATACATTATAAAAAATAATATAAATAAATTATTTTAATTTTTATGTTTATTTTGTATAAATTTTAAAAAATAAAAATTTAATTTTAAAACTAAAAAAAAGTTGTGGCACCCAGGTGTTGTAGGTGAGTTGGAGAGGAGAGGGCAATCCTCCAAGGGAGGTCCCAGGTTCGAATCTCCACCTTACCAAAAAGCTGAATTGGGTACCCAAAATCCAATTGATAATGTTGGTGCGGGGGGGTCGGGTGCGAATCCCGGGTGACTTTGACAATGTAGAACCCCTGTTCGTGGTCTCTTAGACCAAGGCGGCCCCACAAGGGGTTTTTCGCTTAAAAAAAAAAACAAAGTTGTGGTAAATGTAAAATAGTAGTTATATCCGCTCATTTAGAGGAGTTGGAGAGCAAGTGGGTAGTTAAAACTCTCCAGTTATCGAGAGGCCCATGTTCAAATCTCTTCCCTCACATGTTGCGGATATGTTGTATATAAAAAGGTTCCTCATCAAAAAAAAAAAAAATAGTTATTTTAAAAAATAATATTTTTTTTGATAGAAGTAAAAAAACTAACAATTATATTTTTAGAAAGATAATAATTTTATTTTGAAATATATTAATAGTTTATTATTAGCACTTTTATATAGACATAAGCTTTATTAATTGGAAAATCCATTCAATGTAATTAGTTATATAAATTATAATAAAGTGCAATGTTATATTTTATCAATGGTATAACACCTAGATATATTTCTCTTATTTTTTATGGTTTTTGTCCAATAACATCACTAAAATATAACATCCCACTTTATTATGACTAATATAATTGATTACATTAAATATATGTTCCTATTAACATATTTCTAACATTTTGGTAGTGTTAATAATAGACTTGCCACCCATGTCAAAAACTAAAACCGCCACCTTGTTTAATACTACAACTACTAGTTTTTCACTCATATCCAAAAATACTATATCTAGTAATGAGAGCATAATTGGTAAAGTATATTCTTTGACCTTGTTCATAGATATCATAAACACTTATATTTTTATTGATAGAGAAGTATTATGTCTTTTTTGTTTCAAACTTGCGTGCACAAAAAAAATCTATTGGATGTGTTGAAGAAATTCAAAATGTTTTTTTGCAAATATATTGGTATACCATTAAAGTTTGAATTGAATTTAAGTGCCAAATCTAGTTTAGATGACTTTGAAAATATTTTATATAAACAACTTTTTGGTAGTCTTTTGACCACTTCAAAGACAAATACTGCATATGCTACTGGTTTTGTTTTTAGATACATGGCATGTCCTCATCAAGACCATTTGAAGGCAACAAAAATAATTTTTAAAGTACATTTGAGGCACATTTCAACTTGACATTGAATACAAATGTGATGGAGATCTTATACTTGTGGGATATACATATTCAGATCATATAGGAGATATTGGTGATAGAAAATCTAATTTAGGTTATATTTTTCATCTAGTATTTGGCCCAATTTCATGGAATGGCAAGAAGTCCATAATATCTCTTTCATCACAAGTAAAATATATTATATATTGGTTCATCAATGATGTCTCAAGAAGTAGTGTAACTTACAAAATCAAGAAAGTGAATCTTTATCTTAAGTCATCCAACAATAATCATTTGTGACAATCAAATTGTAATTCACCTTGAAAAGAATCCAATTTATTATGTTGTCTCAAAATATATTGAAGTTCATCATAATTTCTCTAATATTTTATTGAATATGATATAGATGAGTTTGATTATAGAACATATCATTAAGTAACTAGCATATTCACCAAAACATTACCATTGGCTAAATTTGCTAAATTTCAAGACATGCTAAGTATCTATAGTGTTGGATGCAAGGAATAATTCCAACTTCATTAAAGTGTATTGAAATAAACGTTAAGAAGGATGTTACAATATTTTAATATTTATTTTATGTAAATTTAGAAAAAAACTATTATAAAGATAAAATAAAGTTATGATAAAAAGAGGTCCGAGGTGTAGACCAATTGGTTCATCCAAACCCCATAAGGGGGCGGAGGTCCAAGGTTCAAATCTCGGGCCTCGTCGGACTGAACGCTTGTCCCTTTCCTAGTGCTTTCAACGGCGTAAAAGGTTTAAAATGATTGTGGCATGGTGGTTATATGGGCGGACTGCGCGAAGATCTATGTGGCGGCTTCTGGGGCGGATAGAGCAGAATACTCGTGGCGGCCATAAAAGCTAGACAGCCTACTCGGATTCGTGGCGGCTACCGATTCCACCATGTAAATTCAAAAAAAAAAAAAAAAGTTATGATAAAAATAAAATACTAATTGTTAAAAAAAATATGATAGTTTTATATAGGGGTGACAAAGATTATAACTAGAAAAAATGACTTTACCTCTTGTATAATTTCACTATGATCTTCAATCCAAACTCCTTTTATTGATTGAGAAATTTGATTGAGATGGATTTGGGTAGGGGTAAGGGTGGGATGGCTCCAGTACCAGGTTCCCTAGGACTGTCCAGTCCCACTTTTTCATTTCCCTGCCCCCCTCCCTGGTGTTGGAATATGTAATGCAACATTGTGTAAATTATTATTAGACTAAAATATAGTCTAAAGAATAATATTTGAATTAGATAATAATTTTATTTTATGTAAAAATATTCCCACCCAATTAATAAATAAAATAAGGGTGTTAGGAATATTTAATTTGTGGAAAAATTTATTTCCCCTTTTCTAGAAAATATTAAAAAGTAACCAATCACTTTTTAATATTTGATAGATGCCACTTGTCACACATCTCAAGATAATATTGTGATAAGATTTGTGACACATCTCAAGATAAGATTGTGATAATATTAGGGTAATTTTAGGGTTGTAGTAGAAAAGCTTCTCTTTAAATAAGGATGTTGTCTACTACATATTGATATATCATGTTGATGCATATTGTTGCATAACATTGAAGCATTTTTGTATTGTTGAATCATTGAGTAATATAGTGAGCTTCATAGTGGATGTTTCCCTTCATTTGAAGTAGGGTTTTACCACTTAATATTGGTGTTGTGGGTTTTCCTATTTTGTGTGTGATTGATCTTGTGGAGTATTCTTTGATCTTGGGGAAACTTTGCTTGTCTCACACCTGGGCTGTTCTCCGACCTAATTTTTGGGATGTCTGGGTTTCTTAGGTTTCTCATTTTTGACTGGTTTGTTGTTCTACAAGGAGGGTGTTGTGGTTTTTGGCCTTGATTACCCTGTTTTAGAAGGTTTTTGGCTAGCTTGGGGTGGCTTCTAGAAGAGGGTTGGCTCTAGTTTCCTGTTCATTTCTCGGGATCCTCATCTGTGCTCTTATTGGCTTTAAGGGGGGCTTGTTCCCATAGATGATGTTATTTCCCAGTCGTTCCAGGAACCTTTTGCCTTTGGGATATCCTTGTAGATCTAGTAGCTACTTGTTTTTTTGGATGGATACTCGGTTTCCTCTTGTAGTTTACCCTTTTGGTCCTGGGGGAATCCCAAGTGTGTAGTTACGGATTTTCCTGGATTCATCCTCTAATAGGCAAGGGTGAGGATGGAAGATTTCTTACTGGTTGTTTCAGTGGTTTGTTTCTTTGCAGGTTTATTGATCTTGGGATGGGGGCTCATGATCATCTAATGTAAAGGTAGTGCCATGGTTTTTAACCTGATCACGAAATCCTCTCCAATCACAGACGCACATGGGATAGTTTTCTTGTCTCTTATCTACAGTTTGCATCCCAAATCTAATTATAGGGGAGATTCGATGGTCTTGGCGATCTCTCATTCCTGTTGTTCCATTTCTAGATCCTGCCCTAGACTAGTTACCTCGTACTCCTATTGGCAGGATACGAGTGTTATGGTTCTTCAAACCATTTTCTAATGGGTTTCTCATTAGGCGAGATCCTCCAAAACTGTTGGTTTTCTCGTTGGGCAGGTTTCTCAAATAGGATTTTCTGCTAGTTTTCCTATTGGGTAGGTTTTATTCATCTATTGGTTTTACCTCTGGGTGGGATCCTTCACATCTGCCATTTTTCCTAATGGATGGGATTGTCCAAATTTGGTTTTCTGATGATTTTCCCGTGAGGTGGGGTTTAGTTTTTACTGTTGTTTTTCCCGATGGGTGGGATTTTTGAATCTACTAGTTTTTCCCGCTAGGTGGGATTTTCATTTTGGTGGTTTTCAACTGCTTCTCGCGAGGTGGGACTTTTCAAATCTACTATTTTCCCTCTAGGTAGGATTTTTTAGATCTGGTTTCTATGGGTTGTCTTGCGGGATGGTTTCTTGCTTTTTGCTGGGTTCCCACTGGATGGGATCCTCCAAACCTGCTATTTTTCCTGTTGGGTAGGAGTTTTCAGATAGGATTTTCTTTTGGTTTTCCTGCTAGGAGGGTTTTGTTTTTTTGTTGGTTTTCTCATGGGGTGAGATTTTTCAAATATGTTGTTTTTTCCATTGGGCAATATTCTTCAAAGGTGGTTTTCTGTTGGTTCTCCCGTGGGGTGGGTTTTTGGTTTTCTGCTGGATGAGATTTTCCAAATCTACTAGTTTTTCCCATTGGACGGGATTTCCATTTTGGTGATTTTTGACTACTTTTCACTGGGTGGGATTTTCAACTTCATCATCCTATTTTTTTCCCACTAGGTGGGATTTACCAAATTGGTTGTTTTAACCCTTGGTTTGGTCAGTTGACCTGTTGTAAAAAGGTTTTGGAATCCTTTCAAAACTCGCTCATAATACAATTTTAACTTACCAAAAAAAAATTATAACCATATTCTTTTCTTTGAGAAAAATAGCACTTAATGTCTAAATATAAATAAATAATCTCTTATTTACACTTTTATAATATTGCAAATATGTTATATTTTCATCAAAGGAATCAATCATGCACTCAATATAATAAGTTATATTCATTATAATAAAATAAAATACTATATTTTAATATATTCTTATGTTAGAATTTCCTTCCACTTTAATACTTGTCTTCTATTCTTAATTTTTGATAAATTTAATTTTCAATGTTAAAAATTGGAATAATATTTCTAATTAAGAGTGAACCAAATCACCATATGCAAAGGTATTAAATGTAATGTAAGTTATTATGCATGCTAATTTAAGTAATGTCCATTGAGAAACTAGTACATACCATTAATGGAATTAATGTGGCCTAGGATGAGTATTGGAGTTAAGTCTATTGTTACATCCACAGTCATATTTTGAGTTACGTCTATCGTTAGAAAAAATAAAATAAAATAATAATAAGTGCATTGGTCTTTGTATAATCCAGCTTTTAGAGACAATAGGTGATGATGAAGTGAGTGGCAGTAATTTTATATTGTGTGTGGGGAGGGTGATGTGATAACATTTTGGATTATCTTCTCATTGTTATTGCAATTGTTCTGTTGATAATGGCTCAATAAAGGTTGAAAACTATCTCTATGTCTTTATATTATAGAGGTTGATAAAGTAGTAGTTGCGCTCTCTTTTATACATTAAAAACTTGCTTAAAACATAGAGCACAGGTGTAAGTAACAACATAGGGGTTTCACTCATCCTTTTATTCCATTCTATAGGATGTAACTTCGTCGTTTCGGTTGCAGCTTTGCTTTTCAGAGGTGGTGTTGTTGAATCGTAAAGATATAAATAGAATAAGCAGCGAAGGTATCCTGGTCAAATAGAGAGGTTGCGACCAAATTTTGCTTACAAGTTAGAGTGGCATGCTCCATTACTTTGTTGCCTTCTTTTTTTCCCTCTTGAGCCCAATCGACGATTCACTGTGCTTGCTAGGATCTGAGGTTCTAGCAATTATGTATATCCAGATTTTTAGGGTTTTTCAAGTGATGGGTACAGAGATTATAAAGTGGATGAAGAGTAGTTGTTGAATGTGGTCAGTCTATGAAATGCTTAGAGTCTGTAGCAATTACATAATAGTTAATTATTAATTTCTTAATTGACCCCTTAAAATAGGCATTCGATGAAGGTTGTGTTCCCTTAAAAGATCATATTCACAAATTGCTAAAGGTAATAATATAACAGTTGTTGATAGATTTATAAGACATGTACAAGTACAAATTTAGAGCAACGATGAAATAAAATATTACATTGGTAATCTTGATCTATATTTTTAGAAGGCAAAAATATATTTTTTTTTAATATTAAAAAAACACATCATTGTTAGCATTTTTTTTATTATTGCTAGCCTTTTAAAAAAAAAATTAAACATGATGAACCAGACTTTATGTAAAAGTTACACATAAACCTTTTCTTTTTAAATTATTGGAGTACTAACCAAAATAACATCAAATGTTAAGGTTAATTTATAGGATTCAATGATTATAATGTCAAGTTTCTTGGTTCATCTTACTTGTCCCAATTTACTGGCTAAATACTAAGGTTTACTAATAAGATTGGAAATAATGGGAATGAAAAAAACTTCACTTAAAATTTGAAACTCTTCACTTTTACCACTTGCCTCAAGCCTATTAGTCGACATATATTCATTATATTATTATTGAATTATTTTAATTAATATATCAAAATTACATGGAAGCATTATTATGTGATTTACATGAAATATATAAGTATAAAAAATAGAAAATTAATTCAATTAAAAAACCAATTTCATAGTAAATCAAGTGAAAACTTAAAATTATCAAATGACATAAGGTGAAATATATTTAGATCTTATAAGGTCATACATATACATAATTATTAAAAAATAGTGTAGTATTACTATTATGACTATGTGGTTTATTTAAATAGTGTGGTCATGATATAATGCAAGTATGATCCATTTTAAACCTATATAATTTATTAATTTTAAAAAATCAAGAAATTTTATAGTAATATATTTAAATATCATGATGAAGGGTAAATTTAAAAAAGTTTCAAAGAGGCTCTTCTAGGGTTTTGCTCGCATGTTGTTGTTGTCTGTTTGTTCTTCCATTGACCACCATACCGTTTGTGCTCTTTTGAGATTTGCACACACTATGCTATTCTTAATTGCTACTTTGCCTTGGGTGGGGGCTCCATCCCTTTCAATGGCTACCTCTCAGGTTAGTTAGTGAAGTTACAGTTGTTGAGAGCCATGGCACTAGTAAAACAACCTAGGAAGTTTATATTGAAGTTAGTTTCTCAGAGTCGGACATAACCTTACCCATGCAGGATGTTGATAATGTCTGCAATTGGCTTGAAATTCACACCTTGGTAGGGTACTTTTTGGAGAGGATTCCCAGTGACTCGCTAATCCATAAATGGATTCAGCAAGTCTGGCAGTCATATGGCACAAAATTTGATCATATTCAAAACCTTACTAAAGGTTTTTCATTTTTATTTTGTTGATCCGCAACATGTCATTACAGTTATGAGCAAAGGGCCTTTGTATATTATGAATAACCTTTTAATTCTTCAGCCTTGGCATTGTAATTTTATAGTTTCTACTGATGTTTCCTTGCGTGTCCCCATTTGGATGGAATTCCTAGGTCTCCCTTTGCCCCTTTGGCAATTCTTGCCATAGCTTGTCACACTCATTAGCAAGTTTGTGTGCATGGAGCCACATAAATTCTATGTTGTGCAATCATACAAATGCATTTGCATTGAAATTGATCTATCAAAGGATATTAAGAATTCTATTAATATTTAGTTTTGGGAGACCTATTTTCAACAACAAATGGTTTTTATAAATATCTTCAATACTTGTTATCGGTCTCATATTGCTGCCCACAAAATAAAATATTGCCCTCTTCTGGAGGGTCAATTCAAAAATTGGGTTTCAGTAGAGACACCTTCAAACACAAATTAATTTGCCCCTCCCACTAATGGAGTGGAGGAATGAAATTCTATCACCAGGAAGAACAACAAAGGAAATTAACCACAAAATTCTATGGGAGCTAGTAAAAATGAGTCTCAAATGAGCTCTCAGTATAGGGTTTCTCATGCAACATCTATAGAAGGAAATTTTGTTTCTCTTCCTATACGTACATCTTCTGGTAATAACAAAAAGAAATCTTCATTTATTCAAATCACCAAGTCATCTAATCCATCATTTGTGGCAGTGCTCGGTTCCTCAAGCGAATGCCAGGTTTCTCCACCTAATCTACCTAGTGAAGTTCCCTCATGAAATCCTTGTCGCTCTCACAATCCAATTAGGGATACCTCAGGCATCCCTTTGGAGAAGCGACGATAAACAATTTTTTTTTGTAAAAACCATAATAGGTTTCTCACAAATACCTTTGAATCCTTAGCAGATATCAAGGACTCTAAGGTCATCAAAGGAAATATGCTCCTTGATCATGTCTCATGAAGTGCTTATCTTGGAATGTCAGGGGTTTGACAGATCCTGTGTGCAAGTACATAGTGCATCAGGGTTTATATGACTTCAAGTTAAAAAATGGTAATATTGGTATCCTTTTCCTTCAGGATGTCAAAGTCACTAATTTTATGTTGTCAAGTACTTGCTCCTTTCTCTAGCCTCTAGCCCACACCTTTCATACTTTGCATGACATGGGTAAAGGAGGGGCAATAATTTATCTTTCAGAATATTATCATTCTAAAATGATCTCTTGGAGTTGTGATCCTTCTAATCATGTTGTTTGGATTATGATGGATATTGATGGCCATATTCTTGGTGTGCTCAACAT
Source organism: Wollemia nobilis (assembly GCA_028583015.1). Lineage (NCBI taxonomy): Eukaryota > Viridiplantae > Streptophyta > Pinopsida > Araucariales > Araucariaceae > Wollemia > Wollemia nobilis. The sequence goes on along the minus strand of JAQPPZ010002889.1, from coordinate 745,815 downwards.
CTATGCTCCTAACGATGCCAATAATCATTGTGTGGGTAGTGGGCAACACTCTCTTCCCCCTGTTGTTTGGTTGCTCTATGGGAACTTTAATATGATCAAATTCCCACATGATAAAGTGGGTATTCTTCCCATGAGGTGGGCTATAAGGGAAAGATAAGCATGGCTTTTCATGAAATAAAATTTGGGGCTCTCTAATCCCAATAGTTGTTTTTTACCCTCTTCATTCCCAGTTAGTGCTTGGTTCACATGGTCTAACAATCAACAAGGTGAGAATCGTGTTTTGAAAATATTGGATAGAGCCATGCTCTCATATTATGATATTTTCTCCTTCGAGTAGCCCTCATCTTCTTCTCCCTTTATCTCTATCCATCCTAAGCTCTACTTGTCTAACCATTCTCCCATTTTCTTTTCCATTTTGGTTTCTTCTACTCCCCTACTATTTCTTATTTGCAATTTTAACTTACTACCTCAATTTTGCACCACCTCATATTGAGGGCCAATTTTATCAGATTTGGAATCTTAACCCTAGATCGAAACGGGCCTTAGGATGGATTTATTGGTGGAATGCTACCATCTTGCGCACTGCCTGCTTTCTATGCTTGCTTGGGCATAAGATTGCTAAGTTTCATCTCGCTCCAACGTTGCTCTTAAGTAAGAGTTGGAAGTGACCTCTTCTCAACTTTAGTCCAATCCTTTCAATGAGGAGCTTTAGAGACACCTCGCTATGGTTAAACACAAACTTATTTTGGAAGAGCACTATGATGCCAAAGGAGCTCAAATCAAGGCAAGGTTGCATTGGCTCAAATTTGCATTGGCTCAAATTTGGAGATAGGGTTACCAAGGAGTTCTCTCAGCGCTTGCATCCTCGTAATAAATTTTTGAGTATTAAAGCCCTTAAAATTAATGGAAAGTGTGTTTCTAATATTCCTACTATTCTCTCTACTTTTGAAGAGCAATACCAATCTATTTTTGTGGTTCAAGCCCGCTCCATACAACATGATGAGGCCCTTAAATCCTACCTTTTTGTGGTTCTAGAATGACTTTTTGAGTCTCAAAGAGTTACTTGGTATTATTAATACCCAACATCAAGATTGGGCCCTTTGTGTTAAGCGGGTCATCAGAGCCCTCACAAGTAATGAGGCCTAGAATATTCTCAACCAACACTATATTAGTGAAGGTTCCCATTTTGGGCGTAAGATTTGGAAGAGCATGGGGTTCCCTTCCCTCCTTGTTGCCCCTGTGTCTATCAAAGTGTCAAGATCCTTCGTAATTAGGAGCATTTGGGAAGCTTGAGAGAGTGTTAAACCTTGGCTTATATGGAATGGATAGAGCTTTTGGCATGGCCTCTCCATCAACCAAATGAATGTTTGGTGTTCACATGTTATCACCTACCAGGGTTTCCCGCTTGCATAGGTTCCTTGGATTCATGCATTGAGATTATTTTACAAAGGTGTGTGATGCATCACTAATTTCTTTTATCATCCTACCATGGATTGGCTCTCTTGGGATGCCTTTAGAGCTAAATTTTGGCTTAATCACTCTAACAAGGATACCTTTGAGGCTATCAAGGTTGCTCGCCTTGAATCCATGTTACACAATATTTCTATGCTTTATTAGCAACCTTGGTGGAAGGACTAAAAGTGGTATCTAAACACTCCATTACATAATTATAAGGCTTGATTGGGGTATGGATGGCTCTCTCCTTGTCTCTCGATGATTGAGAAGCTCAATCAACATTGGAAGGTCTCCTCCTCTCGACCTGTTTAGTTGCGTAGGTTCCAAACAACTTGGGATCCTTTCTTGGAGCCCAAAATTTCTTGTTTTTTTTTAGTCTTTTGCACCAAGGGCTTCTTGTTGGGGAGCATCTACAACATTTAGGCATCCCCAACCCTTCTTGTCCTTTATATCTTCAATCTGAAGACTTCATCCATTTTTTTGGGTTTATGCTCGTGCTCATTCTCTTTGGGAGTGGCTTTTTTCCCTTTTTAGACCCTATTCCTTTGCCATGTTTGAGTGGGAGCATATTATTTTGGGAGGTCCCTCGCCATTATCGATTAATTTTTTTTGAAGTGTGGCACTTGTTTTGTATGGTGACCATGTTCAGTTTATGGAGAGCTAGAAATGATTGTATCTTTGGTAATTGTACTTCCTCTTTGCACATATATGCTTTTGAGAAGTCTAATATTATTTCTTCTATGTATTTTCAAATCACATTTCAGGACAATAAGGTGGCCATGGAGCTCACTCATATTTAAGAGCTTATTAAAAATTTAGGGAACACATCGTGCTCAGTAATTCAGGATACTCCTTGTATCAGATCTAGGTTCACACAATAATGTGATGCAGGAGCATCCTGGGGCACCTGATGTAGAAGCATCCAGTGGCAGGAGGGCCACTTCTGAAGAGTCGGCCAAGGAGGGAAAACGTCGTGATTTCGTGACGTGTCACGAAATCATGACAGAAGAAGCCGAAGGGAGCAAGGAGGAAAGTCTGTCACGATATCACAACAGAAAAAGTGTCGTGATACCGCGAAATGAAGAGGAGAGAGGAGCAGATGGAGAAAGTTGTCGCGATATCACGACAGAAAATGTGTCACGATATCACAACACAAACGGAGAACAGAGCCAGCTGGAAGAAGATGTGAAATCGTGACATGTTGCTATTTCGTGACCCAAGCAGGAAGGAGAAGGCTGCAAGCAAAGATGTCATGATTTCACGACCCAGGAGTAGAAGGAGAGTACGGAAGGAGCAGATGTCACGATTTCGTGACATGTCACGATTTTGTGACCTAAGGGCGAAGAAGGAGCCGAAGGAGTAGGGGACGTCGTGATTTCACGATAGGTCACAGTTTCACGGCCAGAAGGCGAAGAAGGAGCCAAGGAAGAAGGATGTCGCGATTTCGTGACATGTCGCATTTTTGCGACGAAGGAGCAAGCGAAGGAGCCGAAGGAGGAAGATGTCGCGATTTCGCGATCCGATGGAGGAAAGAAGGCAAGGGAGCCAAAAAGTCATGATTTTGTGACACGAAGACAAGATAAAGAGTGGAAGAGGAAGATGTCGCGATTCCGTGACATGTCGCAGTTTCGCAACCCGTCGAAGAGAGAGAAGGCACAGAGGAGAAGATGTCACGATTTCATGACATGTCGCAGTTTTGTGACCCGCCAAGGGGAGAGAAATCCTGAAAGAAGAAGTGTCACGATTTTGCGACATGTCACATTTTCGTGACTAGAAGGCAAAGAAGAATCCAAGGGAGGAAGATGTTGCGATTTCACGACATGTTGCATTTTCGCGACCAGGAGGCGAAGAAGGAGCCAACGGAGGAAAATGTCGTGATTTCGTGACATTTCGCATTTTCACGACCCGAAGAAGCGAGAGGAAGCCGAGAAGAGAAGATGTCATGATTTCACGACAGGAAGAAGTAAGAGGAGGTTGAAAGAGAAGATGTTGCGATTTCGCGACAGAAGCAGGAGAAGGAGAACAGAAGGCAAAGAAGTCACGATATCGTGACTTGTCGCGGTTTCACGACATGAAGAAGAAAGAGAAGGTGAAACGGGAAGATGTCATGATTTCGTGACATGTCACGAAATCGTGACCCGAAGGAGCGAAAGGAAGCAAAAAGAGAAGATGTCACGAAATCGCAACATGTCACGATTTTGCGACCCGAAGTGGAGAAGAGGAACGAAGAAGAGAGATGTCATGATAACACGACATGTCGTGATTTCACGATCGAAAAGGAAAAGGAAGGGTGAGCGCAGAAATATGTCGCGATATCGTGACATGTCACATTATTGCGGCAAGAAGAGGAGGAAAGCGCCAAAGAGGAAAACTATCGCGATTTCGTGACATGTCGTGTTTTCGCGACGCAAGGGGAAGAGCCGATAGAAGACAGAAATGTCATGATTTTGTGACACGTGGTTCATGACTCGAGAAGAGCAGGAAGATGTAGAAGCCGTTATAGAAGTGCACGTGGCAGCAAGATGCAGGTGGCGACAGAGCATGCCATCACTCCGAAAATGATGTCTCAGCAGGTCGAGGTGCAGGTGGCTATAGGGCATTACCCATGACACGTGGCATCCAGACATCGAAAAGAAGATGAAGAGTCACAACAAAAGGGGGACCACAGGGAAAAGATAAAGCGTTGGTCAGAGGTTCGGGGCCTCTATAAAGAAAACAGCAATGTAATAGGTTAGGGGTTGGAAAATCATAGATTGCAGTATTAGAGAACTGCAAACGAGACTCGCGAAGTCGAGTTGAAGAAGCCGAGGGCAGAGAGCCGGCTTGAGATAGTGATTTCCTTACAAGGGGTAGGCAGGATGAGGAGATCGCATGGTGAGTAGAAAACCAAGCCGAGCGTTGGTTTTTCTTTGTAAGGCTACGGGCTATTCTGTAAAAAAAAAAGTTATTTCCAATTTATTGAATGAATTTCTGGATTCGGTAGTTCACGATTTTTTTGTCATATTTAAGAGCTTATTAAAAATTTAGGGAACACATCGTGCTCAGTAATTTAGGATACTCCTTGTATCAAATCTAGGTTCACACAACAATGTCACTCACTCTCAAACTGCACTCCTATACTAGTTCAAGGTGCTTATAGAGATGGTTGTGGCTATGTGACTATTACTCACTCCCCCAACTCCTCGACTTGATGCTTGGGGTAACTTAATATTTTATGGTTGGGTATATGAAACTTCTAGACAAGGTAGGGACTTGTTTTCAAATTCTCTAGGTGGGAATCAAGGGTGGCTAAAACTTATCAGTTTATTCAGTCGATAAGATATGTAAAATATTATTAGTTTATTTTGTCCATCAGTTATGTAAATTGTTATCAGTTTATTCTGTCCATCAATTATGTAAACTATAGTTTGTTCTATTAGATTCCCACTCCATTTTGATGGGGACAATTTGTTTTGGATTATGGCGTTAGCCATGTGGCGTGTTTATCCGCCTCTTTTTTTTGTTTGTAAAAATATATTTTGTTAATTTTTTAATATATGCTTTTTTACATCAATATATATATATATATATATATATATATATATATATATATATATATATATATATATATATATATATATATAAATATAGGTAGAATGGCTTCCATCCCTGGTAATTAGTTTAAATATAGAAACTTAGAAAATATCATAGTTACAAAAATTAAGGGTGATTGCTTGTTATATAAGTATATGGTTGATTGAAATACTAGGGTATCATGGTTAAGATATAATACAGGGGAGATTGATTTCAATGTCATGAATAACCAATTAAAAAAATTGAAAGCTTAAAAATTATTATAACAAACATGAATGATATTATTTGTTATTATTTATTTTTAAATTATTAATAATAAATTTATAAATACAAAATAATATATTAATTAATTATAAAATAAAATGTATTAAGTTAACTCTAAATAATAAGTCTAGAGTCAAAAATAATAAGTCTAGTGTTTGACTCTAAAAGGAAAGGATTGTACACAATGCTTTAATGATAAAAAATACATATTGCCCCATATAGCCATGGTCTCATGGACATTAAAAGTCTAGTTTACTTTACTTTCTCATGGACATCTAACTTATTCCTTTGCATTTTAGTTTTTCCAAATCTAATAGAAGATGATATTAAAAAATCTATTTGAATAATATGTGTACTACAACTAAAATTATGTTCAAGGGATTTGTTCATATCAAAGACATAATTAAAATTATGTTTCTTATGAAATTTGTTAATGTAAAGTTTTTTAGTTGTATAAATTTATAATGCAGTTAATGTTTATTGATTTTTTAACAATCCTAATACTTTTTCTAATGTATTTTTTATTTTTATTTAAAATTTAATAATATTTATTAGCTTTTTTAAACAAGCTATGTGCGGATTTTAATAACAAAATATTACATTGTTCTCCTTACATTGCTGTCAGGTTAGTTAAACTATATCCAACTCACTTTTCATGAAAAATATTCTTCATTCATTTTTTTTTTAAAGATATTCTTTATCTTTCTCAAATTATTGAGTTTATGTAATCAACTCCTTAATATGCTATTTATTAAGAGATAAAATCTCACTTATTCAATTATTTTCTAAATTTAATTTTTTTCTAGATGAAAATCAACACCATGAATGGATAAAATGTTTTCCATCCACTTTTCATATTTAAAAATATGCCAACTATAATAACCTTTCAATTCCCTAATACCTATTTTTTTAGGGTCTTATGCATGCCCTTGATATCCAAGATATCATTTTCATCATCACTCTTTATTTTTATTTGTGGGATTTGTCCCACTTCTTAACATATGTGATATTTGTTGTTTTTTCCATATCAATATCTCTTTGAGTTTTCTATTCTATTTATTTTGCTTTTTAGGTATTACTCTCTTTTTTCATTCCCACCAGTACTTGTATCTTCATTGGTATCTTTGATTTTTTCACAAGGAGACTTATCATCTATAATTTTATCCTACTTTGAAGGATCTAGAGTGTAAGAAATGACTTAAAAAATACTTTCTTATTTATATTGTCCTAGAAACCCTAAAGTAGAAGGAGGCTCCTTCAAAGTAATTTTCTTTTTTTGCTTTCATAAAAATTCCAAATTGTCATGGATTTCCTCCATCCTCATTTATTTATTATGTTGCTCTTGAAACCCTAAAGTGCAAGGGATGAACTCTACACTATTTCATTTCTATTTTCAAAAGAGAATTTTATATTACTTGAAGAAAATGAAGACCTTTTACTTGGAACAAACTTGACCTATTTTGCCTCCTTTGTTTCAAAATTTTCCTCCACATCATCCTTTGCATATTTAACTCCTTTTGAATTTGAACTTTCTCATCCCTTGTATCTTTCTTTGTTTCTTATAATGGTTGATCCGAGTGAACTATGTTGGCCTTTGACATCTAATATTATAGATAAGATTTATGTAAGTCTTTTTTTGGAGTGGAATTTCAATCTAATCTAGCTTCTCCTATGGTATGATTTCTTTGTTTTATCTTGAAGTTTGTCCCTTCACCAAATTTGTTTCTATTTCTTCATCATTTTTACTTTACAATATCTTGTCATGTGTCTAGTCTCATAACAATTATGACATCAAAATATAATATTTTCATAATCTGCTTGTTGATCCCATTCTCTTGATTCAAATTTGATCTTAATGGATTGTGGCAAAGGTATTAATGTATCCATGATAATACATATTTGGGTATATATAACATGTTATCACTTCTTAGGAGTTTGTCCCTCTTAGATGACATCTCTTAGGCTATTTCTAATATTCTTCAAAACATCCTTATTGTTAATTTGATATGGAAGTTCAAAGAGCCTAACCCGCATCATAAGCCTTTTAATAGTTGTCTCAACAAATAAATTCTCCCTCAATGGTCTTAAATAAATGGAACCTATCTCCCTAGACCATGGACCACCACCCATTATTTTTAACTAATTTCTAAACTAGAAAATATGATGAGGAAAAACCTTTAGGAATGAAATTCATGGAGTAATTTTCTTTCAACCCCTACTTCCATTTAATTCAATTTTAAATCTTAAAAACCTTGGCTAGTATCCATGAAACTTAGATATTAACCATTTGCATTTAAGAACTAGTTATCATGCTTGATTATCTCATCCTTGATAATCACTTATGGTGTTGCATTTACTCCTTGTATCAAACTTGACATATATTTAATTTTCCACTTATCTCCAACTTGAGTATCCATACTTTCAACTTGGGCTTTCAAATATGGATTTCCTTCTATGGTTGTACTCTCTCCTACCTTGCACTCTCTAATAGCTCAATACTAATTAATTTATGGTAAGTTAATATTCTTTACTAATTTTATATAATAATTATATATACTACTTTTTATGGGTGAAATTGAAAGTTACCCCTTGAAAATTGAACTATTTCCTTCACTTTAATGGAAAATAAACTATATAAAAAATTAATAGGTTACATGGGGTTGAAATGTGGTATGCCCATATTACATTATAACCACATAGTGGTATTATAATAGCTTGTAAATTATGCATGTATGGTTTGATAAGATTTGAACCTTGGGCTCCTCCTTGAAAGTTAAGGAATTGATTAAGCCAATGTCATTTGATTATAAAAAATAATTTTTGTTTAACCTTATGTGACTGGTAAATTAGCACTTGAAAGGATTTGAAGGTTTGAATTTTGATTTTTGAGTGGAAGATACCATCTAATTATCCTATTTAGTTGTTATAAAATTGATTTACTTATCTCATTTACCATTTTTTATTTATGAATGTGCATGTTTGTCCAAGAATCTCTTGTATAAATTATGTCATTGTATAAGCAACATTGTCTCTCATATAACTTAGGGATGTGACCTCATATAAATAACATCACCTCATATGAATTATGGTCTTTAGCCTTATGGATATTAAAACTATTTTCTTTCACAATTACCTTGCTTAAATATTTTAATAAATCATTATAATTTTTTTTTAAATTATATATTTTTACATTTTATCTTAAATAGTATCTCAAAATTAAATTTATTGTCTTAGATATATTAAAATAATTTTAATTAAATATATTTTAAATTTAAATAAGTTAATAAAATACATTTTAAATCTAAATAAGTTAATAAAATATATTTAAATCATTGCTAATGGTATCAATTCAACCAATCAAATACCTTGACTTTTAAAGAGGAAGATAATCTATAAAATATATTTAAATCATTGCTAATACCACTATGTTGTCATAATCTAATAAAGGTAATGCTCATTTCAATATAATATAATTGGTTGTATGGGATTAAAACAAGTCCCACCCATATTACATCATGACCACATAGTGGTATCAAGATAGCTTGGCAATTATGCATACATCATTGTGCAAGATTCAAACCGAGGTCTCCTTGAAAGTGAAGAATTTAACTAGTTGAGCACATGTTATTTGATATTTTAATTACTAATTATTATTTTATTCTTAATAATCTATATGTGGCTTCTATTAGGGGTCACTCCCATCAAAATACCAAAATATTATCTTTTCCATCAGGTTAATTAAACCATATCCCTCTTGTCACTTTTATAAAAAATATTCTTCACTTCCGTTTCTATCAAATATATTCTTCATCGTCCTCAAACTATTATGTTTTAGAAATTAACTACTTACAATAATTTTCATTAAGAAATGAATTCTCACTAGTTGCCTTCAAAAATTGAATTTCATCAAGATGAAGATCAACATTGATTGACTAAATTATCTACTAACTAATTTCCTTCTCTATAGATATGCTAACATTTCCAAGAGTATGCCTCCAACAATAGTTGATGAACATCAATAATAATGTTATTTTTTATTCATGTTTCACATCTATTTTTGTTAATAACATTAACCTCAATTAAAATATATTTCCATCCCTATTCAATTATAATTTTGCTCAATGTAACAATTGACCTAGCATTTGCATAGTTATTAGTTAAAGTTCCATGTGATTCTAAGTGAAAAATTTCTTTGTTATTTTGAAAAACATTGCCTCCATCAACTTTTTTATAAGTTCCTTTAAAATCACCGTTAAAATTAATTTGGTAAACCCAATGTCTAGATTTTTTTATTTTACCATAGATCATAACAAATCCTTTGTGTTAATTCCATTATTAGAGATGACCCTTCCATATATATTCACATCCTATAACCAAAAGGTTTTTTTTTTTTAATTGAGACTTATCATGATGGGTACTGAAGTGTGGAAAAAAAGGTGCATCTAACAATGCTAAACAAGATACATCTATTGCTAATGTTGAATAAGCATTACAAAATAAGCATTCAAGTAAACATGATAAGATAAATAAAATGCAAGAAATGAAGTTTTATTTTATTATTTTGATGGATCCAATCACGGTTACATAAATGTCCCTTAAGGGCTCTAGATTAATACACTTGATACAAAATGGTGCCCAAGGATCAAATCCTTTCAGTAACTTGGGTGCACTTCCAATGTTCTTCCTCGTACCCACAATTGAAGTGGGCGGGCCTACGATACCGCCGCTTGGTTATTTTATATTCTAATGCTCCTTACTCATATGTTGTAAAACCTATACCTACACACAAGGAAACCAAATTCGTTAAATAGCGAGTGCAAATTGTGAAACATGCAAAAGCAATACATGCAACTATATACTAGAAAGCGTAAATATGCAATGCACCTATCTAAAAAAACTCCAAATGCTTCCAAATAATAGAGGTATGCATAAAATATGATTTTGGAAAGATATAATTGAAAAATAATAGAAATTGCATCTGAATCTATGTCGTATTCACGGTGTACCTATGAAGCCTACAAAAACCTAAATGAGCAATTTATAGCCCTAAAAATCTCCAAATAAAACCAAAAATCGATAGAATATATAAAATAATATTTAAATGGGACCCATGAGAATAGATTAGAAAAATTAGTCACATATCCATGTGCATCTTCAGATTGGCCCCGTAAACCTACAAAATCTTAAAGTGTGATATCTCACTCAATATAACTCCAAATTGCATGAAATTTGAAAAGTAGGTTACTAATATATCCTATAATAAGACTATTTAAAAATAGTATAAAAATCATGCTTCAATATGTTCTCGTCTCTTACAAGGACGATGATTACTGTCATAGTCTAGGAACAGTTTTGGGGTGGGATAGCCACCAGATATGTTGGTTTTCTGCCACAAATTCCTTTGTGAATTGTTCAAGGACTCTCTCAAGGGTGTTTCCATAAAATTTAGGGGTGAAATTCACTCAATTGGTTTGGTTTTATAAACTAATTGCACCTCATGAATCACTCGATAACCTCCTTTTCTAGGTAGATAATTCGAGAGAAAAAGGACACAAAGATTGAGGGGAAATATTTGAAGAACTTCGTTGAATTTTCCTAAAACTCCTCTCTATATTTTGTGTGGAAAATAGATCCACTTTATAGCCAAAGGAGGCTCATGGACAAATGGGCATGCAAGGACATACACGACAAGAGGCATCATTTGTCCAAAGTTTAGCATGCATTGGAAGGGGAAGATAATGTCCCTTTTGGCCTCTATTCTATAGCATGTCATAAGGATTTTGTGCCCTTAGACCTACATGCTCGAATATTTGGGATGAATGGTAGTTTCTAGGTGCCATTTGTCCTAGTTTTAACTTTTTTCTAGGTCAAAGGCCTTGACTATTCCACCCAAGTATGTAGGCATGCCCTCATCTTTGGGTGGGGTGGTGGTGATCTACCCTCATCCCTAGGTGGTATGGTGGTGTCTATATGCCCCAAAATTTTCTAAAAATGGAGTAAAAGCTCCCAAAACCTTGCAGGAGTGGTTGGGAACCACTGTGTAACTTATGAGGGCTGCCCTAGGGGGCCATATGATGTCAACTTAGCCATTTCTTTTGGTCACATAATCGAATTGACATGATTTTAGTGTCTACAGGCAACATGCTTGTAAAGAGAGGTAATAATATAGTTCAAAACTTGGGCATAAGTTTAAGATTTTTTTTAATTCTATTTTTCCTTTCAAGTAATAACTTTCAACAAATAATGGTAGGAGTAATCCTTGAAAAAATGCATAATGCTTTAGCTTTGTAATAGCTAATCCAAAATTTCATCAACTCTTTGAATCTCGATGGAGCTACCCAATATATTTTCATATTTTTAAAAAATATCCCCAAATTTTGTAAGAAAATGAACAATGAAGAACCAAATTATTTGATATTTATAGATCATTCTCACACAAGGCACACCTAAAAGGTCCATGATATCTTCTTCTTTGTTGAAACTCTCCTGTAGGAATCTTGCTTTGGACTACTATCCAAACGAAATTTTATGAAGAACACAATATTATACTAAGAGGGGGGTGAACAATATAAGATCACTTTTTACTTTTCTTTCTCAAACAATAGTATCCAATATATCAATGGAAATATCAACAACAATAATCAAAGTAATGCACAAATAACCACACATAATAGAGACACCAATTTAACGTGGTTCACCCAATGTGGGCTACTCCATGGAGAAAATATTTTACTAAAAATATCTCATCAAATATCTTGGGAATCCTTCCCTATTACAATATTTTTGGACCTTTGTCCCAAGGAGACACTAATCCCCTAATTAAGTTCATGGATACCTATCTATAGGAGACACCAATCCCCTTTGTTGGTTTGTGGGAACCAACCCATAAAACTCCTTCTCCTCTGCTCTAGTTGGTGATCCTATAGAAGACTACTACCTCCACTGCATTGGCTTATGGATCTCTCTCCACTGAAGACCTTTGTCCTAACTACCCTGTCTAATTGATCTATATCCATTGGAGATTACTGTCCTCTGCTCTTTCACCTCCAAAGCTTGCTTTCATTTTTGTTCAATCTTTGTATCAAATCTGCTAAACACAGTCCTTCGTTCTAACACAAATCTGCTCAATCCTTGTCTCTAGTTTGCACTAAACATAGTCCTTCGGTCTAGCACAAATCTACTCAATCTCTATCTCTAGTTCATACTAAACATAGTCCTTCATTCTAGAACAAATTTTCTCAATCTCTATCTTTGGTCTGATACAAATCTACCCTAAATTTTGCACCAAAATCTGTCCTCAAACTATCCTCAAGCCTTAACACAAAGCTTGATCCAACCACAAACCAACTCTACTAGATCTACCCCAAACCTTAACTCAAGGTTTGAACAAATGAATTAATCAACTTTGCGCTCAAGTCTTCTCAAAGACTTACCTCAAACCTGCCCACAAGTCCTCTCTAGAAATTTCTCAATCTACTCAACAAGTCTTCACCAAGACTTATCTCAAATCCGCTCAAAAAGTCCTCACTATAACTTGTCCAATCTGCTCAACGAGTCTTCACCAAGACTTCCCTCAAATCTGTTTGTAAGCTTCCACAAAATCTCACACAAATTTGTTCTTAAACTTTCAAAAAAGCTTTCTTAATTCTATCCTTAAGTCCCCTCTAGGACTTACTCAAATATGCCCACAAGCTCTCACAAAATATTGCTTCACTCTTTCCTCAAGGCCACTCTAGTACTTAAATATGTCCACTAGCTTTCACAAAAGCTTATTCAAATCAATTGCAAAACTTATTTGTAGATCATTCTTGGAAGCTTGCTCCATTGCAGATCTACAACTACTTCTAGTTATCATTCTTGAAAATCCTATAAAACGCAACTCAATATTATATAGAAAACCTCTTTAATCACACTAATAAGTTTCATTAAAAATATTATTTATCCATAGAAGCATATAGAGAATTGTTAGAGACTCAATATGTTTCACACTCACAAACACTCGATCACTTCCAAACTCTTTTTCAAATCAATTTAGAATAAAGAACAATTTGTTTCATAGAACTTGAACTATCTTTCCAACACTCTCAATCAATAATGTTCATCAACTCCAACCAACCAATCAATTAAACAAATTTTACTTACAAATCCTAAATAAGTTTTTCACAATTTTTCAACAAATCTCACTATGGAACTCAAATATTAGCTCAATATGATTCCAAACTCACATAAAAATGATACTCATGTTATTTCACAAACCCTAGTTCAAGATAGTTCTCAACTTCACATAACAATGATACTCATGATCTTGCATAAATCCTAGTTCAAGATAGTTCTCAATTTCACACTCAATTGTCCTCACAAACATTCACCAATCATGCATGTGAAAACTCACTCAAACATTTCCAACAATTCTTATCAAACACAACCTTTTCACTCCAACTTGCACTTTATAACATTCAACAATATTTCACTCACAAAAATGATATGCCTATACTTTTTGTTTTGATGAATATTTGACCTCAAAACCTATCTCAATCACAATCAATTTCTTTGCCAATATCAACGGTTATATAGCAAGAATCTTGACTCAAATATTCTCACTCAAATAATTCCCTCTAAATTAATTCACCATTACAAAAATTAACAAAACTCAAATACACCTTTATTATCTCCAAACTTGTCCAAACACATCTCAACACATAAAAATGAACTTTCTTTAATAACTCTAAATAAATCAATAAAAGACCAAGTTCCTTTATAATTTCAAAAATAATATTCAGAAATTAAACCCTTAATATCCTTATCACTCCAACCTTAATTTAATTTTAAATACCCAAAATAATATAAAATTTAAACACCTTATGAATCCCTACTTTCTAAAGTGTTCTATTTATTCACGTGGCCTTAATGCGATCCCCAACCTTAGCACTAATAATAATTAAATAAGAATTCAATGCTTACCTTAACACCTTGGCCCACGTGCAAAATAGATAGTGCACGCCTTGGCTGTGCCTCGACCCCACGACCTCATTGTTACCGCTACACTCTAGAAACAGTTGGGCCACACGGCCACACAATTCTAAAAGTATAGGCACTTTGCTATGTTATCTTTAGAAAACCCGATGCTCAAATAAAACACAACAGACCTCCTCAAAACGACTTCACGAGGATTCGAAACCCCAACCTATTGCCATGCAAATGCCTTAACTTTGCCTTAGTTACCAACTGCACTAACCAACATTTTGGTTACGCGCCTCATGCACTTAAACGTTAGCTTACCCACCAAAGAATTTAAATCACACAAATTTCCTTTTATCTTTCTAACAATACAGTGCACGATTCTTTTACCTTTGGGTACACGAATATTGCATGGATAATGAAAATAAAACTTTAGTCCCCTTTTTATATCCTTTAGCTTTTGCACTTTGATGTCGGTGATTATTTTGAATTTAGAAAATTGATTTAATAAAATATTTTATAGCCTTTACCTTTGGCACCCAAAATCTATTTAAATTTAAATAAAATAAATTAAATATTTTGTAACTTGCTCAATGGATCTTTCAAGGAGTAAATTAATTTTAAATTACTCCTTGGACCTGTTCTCTTCACCTCAACCTGTAACTTGAAGCATTATAATATTAAATATTATAATATCATATTTGCCTTTCAAATTTGCTTTGCCCTCCTTGGGACTTCCTTTTAAACCTACTTCTCCTTCCTTGGATCTTCAATATTTTAGACCATTTTAGGCATATAATATTAAAAATAAATATTATATCTTATTCCTTTAAACCTTTCCTTGCCTTTTTGAAAAACCTCCTGGTGACCTTAATGATGACGAAACTGAAACAACAATTCTTGACATCAATGATAACAAAACTTGCTCATATTTCCAACAATCTCCCCCTTTGTCATTGATGGCAAACCATTTTCATTTTACCATTTCTTTTACCTTTTTTAGTTTTGCTCCCCCTGAGAAACTGCTCCCCCTTACTAAATTCTCTCCTCCTAACTCAAATATCTTCCCCTATGATATTAATGGCAAAGGGCCACCTTTGGGGCTTGGAGCTAAGAATGAGACTCTTAGCTTAGCCCCTACCCCACATCCTTTATTTAGATGGTTAATTTTGGGGTGGGAGTATCTCTACTTCCAGTATACACTGACCTTTACCTTTGTCCATTTTCTTCCTCAACTGATCCTTTTGATTCCTCTGACTATTCTTGTTCCTGCTTGTCTTTGGAAGTTTTGCTCTACACCAATTGGCTATATGCCCAATATTATTGCACTTATAACACTTAATGTTTTGATTCCTTTAAGGTGAAAATGTGTTTAAGTTTCTCCTATTGAAGCCATATCCATTCTTGTCATGAATCCTGCAATTAACTGCCTTGTGATCAAACTGATTACGAGAGTAGAAATACCCTTGAAAAAGCTACCTATTTCTAAAATTTCCATATTCTTGTCTTTCATGTGTCCTGCACTGTGTAGCCTTGTGCCCAAACCTATGACATAAGAAGCAATATCCATTGAAGAAACCTTACCTTGACCCCATTGGTCTCTTAGTCTCTTCTATCCTGTGTTTTTTCTTGTTCCATTTGTTCCTCATTTGTGTATTGTTCTTCTCCTTGTTGAACTTTCTATTATCAAACTTATCCTCAAAAGTATCACTTTCTCTTACACTCTCTTCTTCTGAAGCTTCTTCTTACTTGGATCTTGATATTGCATCCTCTCCTTGTTCTATGTGTTCCTATTCAAAACCAACTCCTATTTTGTTTGATGAAGATCTATGTACCTTGATAATATTACCCATAGTTTTTGAGCTTCTCCCAAACCCGTGTAGCTTATCTCTAGACTCTTTTACTTCCTTCCTTAGTGAGGCTACCCCATGCTCTAATCTTTCACATTCTAAAACCTTTGCTTTGAACTTCTCTTTAAATCTCCTTGTCTTAGCTATTGATTTGGTTAGATCCTCTATAAGCTTTCCTTTCTCTTTATCATATGAAGCTTGAGTTTTGAGTTCTAATTTCTTACCTCTCTTAATGTATCAAGTGTAGAAATAAGCGCACCCTCAAGATCAAATTCTTCTTTCTCTGATTCTTCCTCTATATATTTACCTTTGGGATCATCTGCATTCCTTTATGATTTGTCTTCAATAGGAGCATCTCCTTCTTCTTCTATTACCAAAAGTAGACTTTCTTCTTCTGGTTATTCAAAAGCATATTCATATTCATCTTCATTAAAACTAAATCCATTCTTTGTACAATTATCTTCAAGATGACTAAAGTTACCACATCTAAAACACTTGATAATTTTTATTTTTTTTAATTTACATGGTGGAATCGGTAGCCGCCACGAATCCTAGTAGGTTGTCCAGCTTTTTATGTCCACCATAGTATTTTGTGTTGTCCGCCCCAGAAGTCGCCACACAGATCTTCGTGTAGTCCGCCCCTATAACCACCATGCCATAATCATTTTAAACCTTTTACGCCGTTGAAAGCACCCGAAAGGTACAAGTGTTCAGTCTAGTGAGGCCCGAGATTTGAACCTTGGACCTCCGCCCCCTTATGGGGTTTGGATGAACCAATTGGTCTACACCTCGGACCTAAAACACTTGATAATTAATGGTGTTTTTTTTACCTTTATCTTCACATCTTCTCTTTTCTCTACCAAAAATAGAATTTCTTATTCATCATTATCTGATGACCTTCCATCACTATCACTTGAACTCTTACATGCCTTATCTGCATAAAAAACTCTTCTTATGCCTTTGGAAAAAATTATTTCCTTGCTTGCTTTGTTCATCCATGCTTTTATTTTGATACTTGTCTTTTCATGTTTCCCTGTTCTTATGATCATGTTTGTCATCATCATTTCTACTTCCAGCCTCTGGATAATCAGATGCATAGTGACCATATTTTTCATAATTAAAACATCTAACTAATTTTGTACCTTTATACTTTCTTGAGTCCGTATTCCTTCTGCCATATTTTGCTTCTTCATCATTGGATAACTCATTGCTTGAATCTGACTTCTTACCCTTTGTCTTATTTATAACTTTCAAGGTTTCCCCTTTCTTGGGAATAGGTTCCTCTTTTATTCTCATCTCAAACGCTATGATAATTCCATGTAACTTGTCCCTTGTCTAAAGTTCAATATCTTTAAACTCTTATATGGCTGAAATATTTTCACTATACCTTCTTGGGAGTGACCTTAAAATCTTATGAAAAACATCTATTTCTTCAACTTTAAACCCAAGTCCTTGCATGGAGTTAACAATCTCATCCACACAAAGTAGGTATGCAGCAATGTTTTCCTCGTCCTTCATATTTAGGTCTTCAAATGTTCTCTTATAATTTTGCAACTTTGCCATTTTGACCTTTTTGTCTCCCTCATATATACCTTTCATCTTATCCCAAATTTCTTTTGCTGATGTGCAATGCATAACCTTTATAAAATCTGTTTCATGAAAACCCTTTAAAATTCCATTAATTTCCTTTGAATAATTTAATTGTAGGAGCTTGCCATCTATATCTGTAGGTGGAGTAGCGGTATATATCCATCTTCAACTGCTTGCCATATTTCATTCCCTAGTGTCATTAGGTGAATCTTCATTCTCACACTACAAAGTGCATTATTGTTCCCATCGAACAATGGTGTTGAATTCCCCGATGATCCATTTTAAGAATCCATCTGTGTTCCTGTAATATTTTTCTTCAAGATGTTAAACTCAATTGATGAAACCCGCTCTGATACCAATTGAATAACACAAGCTTATACTGAGAGGGGGGAGTGAACAGTATAAGACCACTTTTACTTTTATTTCTCAAGCAATATTATCCAATATATCAATGGTAATATCAAAATTAGTAATCAAAGCAATACATAAATCACCACACACAATAGAGACACCAATTTAACATTGTTCACCCAATGTGGGCTACTCCACGAAGAAAATATTAAACTAAAATTTTCTTATCAAATATCTTGAGAATCCTTCCCTATTACAATGTTTATGGACCTTTTTCTAAAGGATACACAAATACCCTAATAAAGTTCGTGGATACTTGTTGTGGCTGCTCCACAACATACCCCAAAAAAATTGGGGACCCACCTTTTTGCTTTGAAAGTTCGATGTTTGCAGTTTGTTTTAAGGGTCTATGCCTTCGTTTCATCGTGGGTTTTGCAATTGTTGTCGGTTCTTGTCGACAATATTTTATTGTCAATGATTTTTTATTGTCGATGACTTTTTCTTGTTGACGACTTTTGTCATCATTTTCTTGTCGATGACTTTTTGTCGTCATTTTCTCATCGATGACTTTTATCATCATTTTCTTGTCGATGATATTTTATTGTCGATGATATTTTATTGCCGACAATATTTTATTGTCGACAGTTTTCATTTTTTGTTGTCGATAACTTTTGTCGTCATTTTCTCGTCGACGACTTTCATCGTCGATATTTTATTGTCGACATTTTTTTTTGTTTTTAGCAATTTTATTGTCGAGTGTTGGTGTTTCTTGTCATGGGTGGTTCAGATAATGAAAACAATAAAAATAATAATAATAAAGATAAGTTTGTATATATATATTCTATATATATAAATTTAAGATTTAAAATAAATAAATTAGAGGATTTTTTGTCATTTAAGTTTCAATTTAATGGTGGTCATGGTGTTGATTTCTAATATGTTAATTTGGTCTTTGTAGGTAGAAGGAGACCCCATACGGACTAAGTGACAAGGAAAGACTCAGCGACATTCAAGGCACGAATACCCAGAAACAAGTAGATATGTGGTCTATTGATTTTGGATTGTGTGTGAGCTGGCAGAGCCGACCACTGTCCAAAGGAAGTAGAAGAGATATTAAAGTGGAATGAAATTCCAACATGCATAGCATCCAAGGCGATGAAGTACACTACGCATTCATTAGGAAAAGCAAGAGTTATTGACACGAGAATTACATGAATTATGTCAGGGAAGGATTCGCTAGTGACAAATGACAGAATGTCCACATCAATGTGCACAGTCGGGATATGCATGCAGAGGACCGTTTCACATGGCTCATGGGTGTAGTGGAGCGAAGGAGTTTAATGTGACCGATGGAAGACTTCGATGCCTACATGGAGGTCACCACACAAGAGGAGACCGATGATGCGGAGAGAGCCAAAGATGCCAGGAGATACGTTGGCATATGTAGAAGAGAATTGTGACAGCTTAGTTTGACGGGGAGGATCATCGAGTTTTGACACCGAGAGACCACGACAATGCAGGCAATGAAAAGTAGTTCGAAGAGATATTTGGTGGCAATCATGGGATATGGTTAGCTCAAGAACATCATTCTACAGATGCAATGCAGAGCAAGTCTTGTAAGTGGATGAATGAGGGACAAACAATGTTTCTCGAGGGCAGAGAATTAGGGCACTGTTTATCAGTGAGAGGAGATCGGTATGTGGGTGTGGATGATTATCCATAGGATACACGCAGATGTGGTAGAGTCTACCAACGAGACTCATGATTTGACGATGGAGACATCAAGTATTCACTAAGAGAAGCACTGACACAAATGAATGATCGAAGGCACTAGTGAGAATATGATAACGTAGATGATGTGCATGCTTGGTTGGCGAAAGGAGTTTTAGGGCCGCGATGAGTACCCAAGAGAAACTACCAAGAAGGACAATTGGCCGCTAGCATGGAGTAGATGTGACACTGCAATAGATAGGAACGAGATTGTTTTTATGGATGAAGAAAATCTATCGAGGCAATGTAAAGGACTTGCTGGTGATTGGTTTTCGGGCATGGACCACAACAAGAGATAGACTACGTAGTCATTGCCAACCTGGAATCCTTCAGATCTGACTGAAGACGCCGAGTTCCAAGTGATGATCATGCATTCGATGGCCTCATGGATAGGAGGTTTTAATCATTACACTGCAAGCATGACAAAATTACTGTGGCCAAGCTATGTTGGTGGGTATTTGTCCCATAATGTGTATGTTGGGTCATGAAAGTTTTGAATAGGCATGAAGTGGGGGCATATTAATAAAAATAATTAAGCACACGATTAATAAGACAAGAAAGCATGCATGTCATAAAACCATGGATTAAGCCTAAGGTACGAAGATAAATGCGGTCATATGTGTTGCAATACGAGCTAATAGTACAAAGATGAATGAGACAAAAGGACCTACGTATAAAGTGGGAACTTTATGATAAAAAAATGGGTACTTTGCCCTAATTTTGATTAATGGTAATGCCTTGAATAAGAGATTCCATGCCATGAGATAGTTTTGAATAGCGAAACATGACGAAGAATGTAAATGAGGCAGGTGGTTACATTGAAGATGCCTATCGAATGAAACAACTTGGAGGTCAAATGAAAGGGCATTGGAAATGAAACGAAGGAAGCCAAACCATGGGAATGAAACGAAGGGTCACAAAATAGAAACGAACAGCCTTGGAAGGAGAAACAAAATTTTTCAGAGGTTTCAAATATGTGATTCAAGGAGAAAATGGGGGTTGGAAATTGTTGCAAGCAGAGTTGCAGATTTGAAGGCAAGAGGGCCATTCTGGACCTGTTTGGGCTGTTTTTCTTCCATGGACTGGTTTGGGAAAACCAGAAATTTATGTTATTGTAAAATGACAAATTTTTAATACAGAAAATTTCAGAAAGTTGCATCTTATGGGCAAGAAAGGAGGAGTCATTTTTTGCATGCAAGATTAAATGTTTATTTTTTTCCCTTTTCAGATTTTAGGCTTGTAAATGGAGTTTATGCAAGTTTCTTGGTTGCTTCATGTGAATGCTTAAATCTGAAAACCTCATTTAAAACCCTAGGAGCCAACACTTAGCTTATCCGGATTGTGCTTGTTTTGCAAGTCCAATAGGTTAGGTTGCATGCATGAAAACCTCACATCTTCGGTTTTTCCGGAATAGGATAGCATCAAACTGAATGTATCATGTGTTTCATTTTCTGCATTTCATTTTCATTTTTCTGCATTTTATTTTTCCAGAAATTTTAATTTTTTTTAATTTTCAGGCATTAAAATAAACATTAAAAAATTTTCAAAATCCAAAAACAATTTCACCATTGCGTAGGTTATACTTCATACTTCCAATACGCACTTTGAAATTTCATTTTTGGAGTTGTTTAGTATTTTTAAAAATTCATCGAAGTTGTTGTTTTATTACAGATTTTGAAAATTCCGAAAATAGAAAATTTCCATTTTTGGACCGAATTTCATTTTTTCAGTTTCATGTTTCATTCATGAGCCTATGATGACATTCCCTTCATGAAAATTCCAATTTCATTGAAGGTTTTATGTTTTATGGCATTTTACAAATTTCCATTTTTGGAGCCTAAAATTGCCCTCTCTTCATAAAAATTCTGATTTTACGAAAGAGGGGTAATTTGAGCATCACATTGAAGGTCATTGATTCAAAGCACTTAATTGTTCATCTTTATGAAAATTTGATTTCATTTAAGAGGGATAAGTTGAGGTGACATTTAAAGCCCTTACTTTAAGGCCATAAATTATTGCTTCTTTGTGAAAACCAATTTCACCAAAGAGGGATAGTTTATCTATCACATTGAAAGCTATCTTCATCTTCATGATAAGAAGCCATATTTGGACTTAATAAACAAGATAAAATCTATTTTAAAACCCTCAAGATAAAAGGAATTAAGGCACTACATCGTGGTCATATGAGGGCCAACTCACATTTGCTTTATTTTGGTTCAATGAACAATCACTAAAGTTTCATGGTAAAATAAACCAACATTGCCCCTTGTTTACAGTTACTTGCAATCACTAAGGTGTTCCAAGCATTTAAATTGAATATCTTTATTTGAGATTACTAATACACATATGCAAATGCTAATATAGCGGAGACCTTGGAGAAGTTGTTTGTTTAACTTCTTTGCAAGAGGGGATTTGGGACCCAAATCCTAAGGGAGAGTGTACTTTCACAATTGGGTGAAAATACCACTCAACATATTTGGCGCTAGAAGGAGGGCCTGAATTGGTTTATTTCAGTGTGATTTAAATGCTATAGGGATTTAAATTTTGAATATTTCATGCCCTATTGATTATTATCTTTAGCCCTCTTTTAACAATACAACCTTGTAGTGTTAAAAGGAGGACATGAATTGCTATGCATTGTTCTAACGCTTTTGATTGTTCATACAGGAATAATGTGTTTTGATTTGATTTTGAAAAATTTTGGTCTTGACTAACGAGGTTGTCTCCATGCAATTACTTTCATTTGATTTTAATGGATACATCTCTTGGTTGATGCTAACATGATTATTCATACGTTACATGTTTGATATTTGCTAGTCATTTCATGCTTATTTGTAAGGAATTATTTTGTCTAAAATGTATTTGTTGTCGGTATTATGCTCTTCACTTGCGTGTAATGCGATCTTGTGAATCAGAAAGCCTACAACACTAGGAGTATGCTCTTCACTTGCGCATATGCGATCTGGTGAATCAAAAACTAATTTACATTTTTAGAATATTGCTTTGTCATGGTTCCTTCTTTTATTCATGACTAACAAATTGGTTTTGAAGTTATTCTTTGAGTTTCATAAATGGCTACAACTGCAGGAATGTGGTATGGGATACATGTTAATCCTTTGAACATTAGTGGAGATTCTCATGATTTACCCAAGAACGTAGAAAAATGTTTGCCCAAATTTAAACACAATGGTCCAACATTAGCCGAGGAACATATTCAAGCCTATGTGGATATCCTAGTTAGATGGAATGTCGAACATGAGGATGTGGCATGTAGAATGTTTCTTGGAACCCTAGATGAGGTGGCATATGATTGGTACATCAATTTACCCATGGGTTCTATTACATCTTGGACTCAATTGAAAGATGAGTTTATCAATCAATTTAGGTTGCTCATTGATCCTCTCACGATATATCAACAATTTACTTCTTGCAAAAGAGAACCTAATGAGCCAATGAGAAGTTTCAACTTGAGGTTTCGAAAGCTTTATGCGAGATTAATTTCTCCCTATACTATTGAGGAAAGTGGTGCTCTTCAAATATACTTTCGAGCATTGGATCCATTGTTTGCCATATTTGTTAGGATGAATCCCTTGGTTACTGATCTTGCATCGGCCTACACAGAAGCTATGATTGTAGATCAACAATTGAGGCCACAAGGTTATGGAATGGAGCAATCAACTATGGTAGGACAACTAGGGGCTTGCAATCAAACCTCGATGGTAAATCAAGCATGGGCACAACAAAATTTGATATCAAATGTTTTTCCCTACAATCAACTTTATCCTACCATACCAACTTATGCTCCCACATGTGCTTATACAAGTACTTCCATCCATCCAACTATGCCTCAATTAGAGAATCATGTGGTCACTCATGGAACCATTGCAACAAATGTTCAAGCTTTGTCCGTGGATATCAATCCAACTAATCCTACTACTTCTACCACTCAACCCAAAGAGTTCGTATCGAAAGTAAAAGAGCAAAAGAAAGTGGTTAAGAAGGTATGTAGGCATGTTCCACCACAAAAATGAGCACGTCAATGTATGCATCCAAATCATCCTAGGAAGAAAATTCATAATGTCGATCTTAATGATGTTTCATGTTATGCTTCTTCAAGTGATACAAGAGATTTTGAGGTGACTTACGTTGAAGTAAATACCTATTCGAAATGTCTTGAAGAGCATGAAGATTTTGGAGAAGAAATTCTATGGATGGGTAACAAGAAGTTGGAATCAAATGATCACCATCTTGTTTTGGAAAAGAAATATCTAGAATCATTACCCAAAAAGGAGGATTTGGATGAACAAACTTATGTGGATATGATTTGGTCAGATGTACTTGCAAAGGATTGGAGCAACTATATGACACGAAATTCAAAAATCGATCCCATTATAGAAGCTCCTAAGCCATCACAAGTGGCTGAAAATGAATTTGAAAGAAAATCAACAAATGAAGTTGAAGACATAATCGAATTTCACCACTTGTTCTCGAAAGACACTTTGGATGATGTTCTCGAAAGTGATGACCAAGAGGATCCACACCTTCCAAATTGTGATAAAATTGAATCATGGGTTACAAATTTGGATTATGATAGCTTTACCAATTTGAATTCAAGAGATAACCCACTTTTGGAAATAACTGAACCATCTAAGGAAGGTGAAGATGAATTGGATGAGAAACATGTTGATGAATCAGAAGATGAAGAAGAAGTACTTGAGCATCACAACTTGAACTTGGAAGATGATTACTATGATTCATGGAAGAAATGGGAAGAATATTATCAATCTAAATCTTCTAATAAACTTGTTGTGTCAATTAATATGCAGGATAACTCAATTGCTTCCTCACATGAGGATACTATAAATCCTGTACAATTTGAGAAAGTTTTGGAAGAGGAATTCGAATCTCATCAAATTTTGGAACATGATAAGGATTCTACAACCATGAATCAAGAAAGAGAGTCATTTGCTTTAGATTCCTTTGAAGGAAAAGAAATTGAAAATCTTGATCCACTTACTTGTGCTACAATGACTATGCCATTTCAAAATGAGAAAATTACAAAACCTAAATCATTTGGGTTTGATATCATTGATGATCCAATTGAAAATCTCACGTTACCCAAAACAACCCAAGTGATTGATCATGGAAATGTGTTAGTTAACCCACCCCTAGATAGACAAGACTTATGGTTTGAAAGGGATGGACATGTTTTCAATTGGGTACCTAAGTTTGGTGCCTTTGATAAACAAGTCATGGAGAAAGAACAAGTGCTACATGATGATGAATGTCATGAGAGAAAAGAGGAATTTTCAAATCCTCTTCAAGTAAGGTTAAATGAAAACATGCCAAAGGTAAAATCTCACCTTTTTGGTTTCACCATGCAAAATTCGAATGAAGGTTTGCCTAATGAATGGTTTGATTCAAATATTATTAATGTTATGGCTTTATTGAATGAAAATGAAAGCTTATTTCTACACCATGAATCAAAGTGCGGAATGGACATCTTAAAGAATAGACATAAAAGAATTGAATATCAATCATTGTCTAATCAATTTGAAAACTTGAAACTCCACCATAGGATTATTAATGAAACTAAATCAAATTGGTATGGTGAGAGGGGCAAGTTGAAGTTTGTTTCTTTGTTTGGTTTGATCTTGTTTTTGTTGGATTCCTACAAAACTTGGTATGCGTATCACGTCATATGTCTTTTAAAGAATTCTAATCAGGTTTGGGATCCGGGAAAATGATAATCCAAACTTTGCACCATCTTGTATTATATTGTACATTTGTATATACTTTTGGTTTTCGTGTTTTGGTTTTGGATTGGATCTCATTTTGGTTTTAAGTTTTGTGTGTTGGTCCTTTGGACACTTTTGGTTTGTCTTGAAAAAAAAAAAAAAAAAAAAAGCGAGATGTCAACTTATGTCCTTATGAATGTTGACTAAGACTAAGAGAATATGAAACATCGGAATTGTATTGCGGAAAGCTCCACGAGTATCGCAAACACATTAAAGAATATCGTTTGGAACTTGTGATGCATGAAGTTGTCAGTTTTACAAATTATGGCAAAGTAGGTGGTATACTCCATCCACATTTCAAAAAGAGCAATGCATTCATCCATATCTCATGTTACATTCCACATTGCATATACATTTCATCTCAGTTGCATCTACATTTCAAATACAATCATTGAAAAGGTGTCGAATCCTCTTAGGGTTATTACATAACATATATTAAAAGGATCCTAAGGTTGGGAACTGATGCCCAAACTATCTTGAACCAAGCACGTTCTACACATATTAAAGAGGATCTTGAGCAAAATGGTCAAAACCATACTTGGAAGAAAAGGTGAGGCGAAAGGAGTATTTTGTGTCTGTCCTATCATGCAACATAATCCTTAAAAAAGTGGTTTTTACCACTCCCATAATGCTTAAAGCCTAAAATCAGAGTAGTAAGGATAGGGTTAAATCCCCATCGAACTTAGGTTGAGGATCCAACTCCCCAAAGCTCTGATTTGACCTTCATGGAGTAGTAAGGATAGGGTCTAATTCTCATCTCGCTTAGGTTGAGAATCCAATTCCCCAAAGCTTCTATTTTGCCTCCATCACGCTTTAAGAAATTAAAAGCGCCATCTACACTCAAGAACTTGAAATTCCAAAGCAAATATTTTTCATTCTACTTTCATTTCATCATTAATATTGGATTGGAAGGATCGTACTACATGTCCCTTGCAAGGATGGGTAGTCATCCCCAAGGTTCAAGAAATCAAAAGTAAAGCCAAATCTTGGATTATGGGGTTAATCTCCACCAGGGCTATAGACGCCTGACTGGCAGTGGAGTATGCTCATGCGTGGCAACATGTCTTGTCTAAAAGCAAGACCACTAATCGCTCAAATGGACAGGCTAGCTTGACAGTTTCATCCATAACAAGTTAAATCATTTTGTTCAAGATGAGGTAATGAACTCCAGATCGGAGTAGTAAGGATAGGGTTAAATTCCCATCTCGCTTAGGTTGGGAATCCTATTCCCCAAAGCTCTGATTTCACTTACACTTGCACATGGGTTCAAGATGGTAGTGACACATAATCAACTTTGGGATCTAGTAAATTAATTCAATATACACATATTTGGTCCTAAGAGGGTTTGACAGTTTTAATATGTTTGTTCATGGTACTAGAAAGTTTGAGCCTTTGCAAAGTAGGTTGTTATATCTCTAGCATCTTCACCATACATTAAATCTTACAGGAATCATCCATAACTTCTCATATGCATGAATCATAAGTGAAGTAGATGATGGAATGTTGATCAATTTCAAACGATAAGGAATGAATCACACCGCACACATTGAGCTGATGCTGAATAATTCTAATGCTTCATGTATTTCTCATCTAGTTTCATTCTTTGGATATTTGTTGATGCTTGTGTTTGAGTTTTGTAGGTTTTCAGGTTGGGTTCTCACCGAAATGCTCAAGAGCATTTCCCAATAGAGTCGCCATTTGTTGTGGCTGCTCCACAACGTACCCCAAAAAAATTGGGGACCCACCTTTTTGCTTTGAAATTTTGATGTTTGCAGTTTGTTTTAAGGGTCTATGCCTTCGTTTCATCGTGGGTTTTGCAATTGTTGTCGGTTCTTGTCGACAATATTTTATTGTCGATGATTTTTTATTGTCGATGACTTTTTCTTGTTGACGACTTTTGTCGTCATTTTCTCGTCGATGACTTTTGTCATCATTTTCTTGTCGACGATATTTTATTGTCGACAATATTTTATTGTCAACAATATTTTATTGTCGATGGTTTTCATTTTTTTTGTCGATAACTTTTGTCATCATTTTCTCGTTGATGACTTTTGTCGTCATTTTCTTGTCGACGACTTTTTCTTGTCAATGACTTTTTCTTGTCGATAATATTTTATTGTCGACGATTTTCATTTTTTGTTGTCGACAACTTTTGTCGTCATTTTCTTGTCGATGACTTTTTCTTGTCGACGATATTTTATTGTCGATGATATTTTATTGTCGACGTTTTTTTTTGTTTTTAGCAAGTTTATTGTCGAGTGTTGGTGTTTCTTGTCATGGGTGGTTCAGATAATGAAAACAATAAAAAAAATAATAATAAAGATAAGTTTGTATATATATATTCTATATATATAAATTTAAGATTTAAAATAAATAAATTAGAGGATTTTTCATCATTTAAGTTTCAATTTAATGGTGGTCATGGTGTTGATTTCTAATATGTTAATTTGGTCTTTGCAGGTAGAAGGAGACCCCATACGGACTAAGTGACAAGGAAAGACTCAGCGACATTCAAGGCACGAATACCCAGAAGCAGGTAGATATGTGGTCTACTGATTTTGGATTGTGTGTGAGCTGGCAGAGCCGACCACTGTCCAAAGGAAGTAGAAGAGATATTAAAGTGGAATGAAATTCCAACATGCATAGCATCCAAGGCAATGAAGTACACTATGCATTCATCGAGAAAAGCAAGAGTTATTGACATAGGAATTACGTGAATTATGTCAGGGAAGGATTCGCTAGTGACAAATGACAGAATGTCCACATCAATGTGCACAGTCGGGATATGCATGTAGAGGACCGTTTCACACGGCTCATGGGTGTAGTGGAGCGAAGGAGTTTAATGCGACCGATGGAAGACTTCGATGCCTACGTGGAGGTCACCACACAAGAGGAGACCGACGATGCAAAGAGAGCCAAAGACGCCAGGAGATACGTTGGCATATGTAGAAGAGAATTGTGACAGCTTAGTTTGATGGGGAGGATCATCGAGTTTCGACACCGAGAGACCACGACAATGCAGGCAATGAAAAGCAGTTCAAAGAGATATTTGGTGGCAATCATGGGATATGGTTAGCTCAAGAACATCATTCTACAGACGCAACGCAGAGCAAGTCTTGTAAGTGGATGAATGAGGGACAAACAATGTTTCTCGAGGGTAGAGAATTAGGGCACTATTTGCCGATGAGAGGAGATCGGTATGTGGGTGTGGATGATTACCCATCGGATACACGCAGATGTGGTAGAGTCTACCAACGAGACTCACGATTCGACGATGGAGACATCGAGTATTCACTAAGAGAAGCACTGACACAAATGAATGATCGAAGGCACTAGCGAGAATATGATAACGTAGATGATGCGCATGCTTGGTTGGTGAAAGGAGTTTTAGGGCCACGATGAGTACCCGAGAGCAACTACCAAGAAGGACAATTGGTCGCTAGCATGGAGCAGATGCGGCGCTGCAATAGATAGGAACGAGATTATTTTTATGGATGAAGAAAATCTATCGGGGCAATGTAAAGGACTTGTTGGTGATTGGTTTTCGGGCATGGACCACAACAAGAGATAGACTATGTAGTCATTGCCAACCTGGAATCCTTCAGATCTGACTGAAGACATCGAGTTCCAAGTGATGATCATGCATTCGATGGCCTCATGGATAGGAGGTTTTAATCATTACACTGCAAGCATGACAAAATTACTGTGGCCAAGCTATGTTGGTGGGTATTTGTCCCATAATGTGTATGTTGGGTCATGAAAGTTTTGAATAGGCATGAAGTGGGGGCATATTAATAAAAATAATTAAGCACACGATTAATAAGACAAGAAAGCATGCATGTCATAAAACCATGGATTAAGCCTAAGGTACGAAGATAAATGCGGTCATATGTGTTGCAATACGAGCTAATAGTACAAAGATGAATGAGACAAAAGGACCTGCGTATAAAGTGGGAACTTTATGATAAAAAAATGGGTACTCTGCCCTGATTTTGATTAACGGTAATGCCTTGAATAAGAGATTCCATGCCATGCATATACTATGGAGATAGTTTCGAATAGCGAAACATGACGAAGAATGTAAATGAGGCAGGCGGTTACATTGAAGATGCCTATCGAATGAAACAACTTGGAGGTCAAATGAAAGGGCATTGGAAATGAAACGAAGGAAGCCAAACCATGGGAATGAAACGAAGGGTCACAAAATAGAAACGAACAGCCTTGGAAGGAGAAACAAAATTTTTCAGAGGTTTCAAATATGCGATTCAAGGAGAAAACGGGGGTTGGAAATTGCTACAAGCAGAGTTGCAGATTTGAAGGCAAGAGGGCCATTCTGGACCTGTTTGGGTTGTTTTTCTTCCATGGACTGGTTTGGGAAAACCAGAAATTTATGTTATTGTAAAATGACAAATTTTTAATACAAAAAATTTCAGAAAGTTGCATTTTATGGGCAAGAAAGGAGGAGTCATTTTCTGCATGCAAGATTAAATGTTTATTTTTTTTCCCTTTTCAGATTTTAGGCTTGTAAATGGAGTTTATGCAAGTTTCTTGGTTGCTTCATGCGAATGTTTAAATCTGAAAACCTCATTTAAAACCCTAGGAGCCAACACTTAGCTTATCCGGATTGTGCTTGTTTTGCAAGTCCAATAGGTTAGGTTGCATGCATGAAAACCTCACATCTTCGGTTTTGTCGGAATAGGATAGCATCAAACTGAATGTATCATGTGTTTCATTTTCTGCATTTCATTTTCATTTTTCTGCATTTTATTTTTCCAGAAATTTTAATTTTTTTTTTAATTTTCAGGCATTAAAATAAACATTAAAAAAATTCAAAATCCAAAAAAATTTCACCATTGCGTAGGTTATACTTCATACTTCCAATACACACTTTGAAATTTCATTTTTGGAGTTGTTTAGTATTTTTAAAAATTCATCGAAGTTGTTGTTTTATTACAGATTTTGAAAATTCCGAAAATAGAAAATTTCCATTTTTGGACCGAATTTCATTTTTTCAATTTCATGTTTCATTCATGAGCCTATGATGACATTCCCTTCATGAAAATTCCAATTTCATTGAAGGTTTTATGTTTTATGGCATTTTACAAATTTCCATTTTTGGAGCCTAAAATTGCCCTCTCTTCATAAAAATTCTGATTTTACGAAAGAGGGGTAATTTGAGCATCACATTGAAGGTCATTGATTCAAAGCACTTAATTGTTCATCTTTATGAAAATTTGATTTCATTTAAGAGGGATAAGTTGAGGTGACATTTAAAGCCCTTACTTTAAGGCCATAAATTATTGCTTCTTTGTGAAAACCAATTTCACCAAAGAGGGATAGTTTATCTATCACATTGAAAGCTATCTTCATCTTCATGATAAGAAGCCATATTTGGACTTTTTTTTTTGGTAATTATTATAATAAATTAACGGTGGGTTTTTATAGAGGATCCCAAAACCTTATGTACAAAATTAGCCAACTTTCTAATGATGCATCATACCTCTTGGTTGTAACAATAAACCTAAATGAAAATAAAACCATCCTAATGCTACAGACTTGAAAACAACAAAAAGGGCTTTTAGGCCTGGAGACCCAACAACAAAGAAAACAGGACAGACCCGAGAGAAACCCAAAAAGAGGCCAAAAACAAGGAGACAGACACCATGGACTGCTAATCACGATCCTCCTGTCCTCCCGAATTTGGGCGCTTACGGTTACGCTTCAGGATAGAAATCATGGAGTTGACGAAGTAAGAATGGAAGCAACCAAGTCCAGGAGAGAATTACCGTGACTCTCCTTGTCGCTCTCCGTGTCCGACGGGATGTGCTACGGACGGACATCCTTCTCCACCTTTCTGACTTTTCGTAGGCGTTGGGAAGATCTGCCAAGAACGGACAGTAGCTTCTTTGCCACGCCACCCCAAAACACGTCGGAATGGGCCTTCCAAAAATTGCGCAAGGAAAACATTAGGAAGGGATGTCTACCCTGGCCAACCTTTCCACCTCGGATGGGAAGCGAGACCGCCACACAACCGGGCACGTGGTCGCGAGCCCTTTATTGGCCATGTGGTCAGCCACGCGATTTCCTTCTCTCAAAATATGATTTGCTTCCCATCTACAGCGATAGGAGAGAAGAGATCTAGCCTCGAGGATGATGTTGTAGACTTTCCAAGATGGATTTTTGGTACCAAGAAGGTAATTCACGATGTTGAGCGAGTCACCCTCAATGATAAGAGGTCGGGGATCCTCAGAGAGAATCCGAATACCATTCAGAGCGCCTCGGGCTTTAGCATAGTGATTCGTCTAGGAGCCCAAATCTTCACAATAGGCCATCACAATATTCCCGTCATGATCACGGACAACCCCACCAGCGCCAGCGGGCCCGGGATTCCCCTTAGCCGCTCCATCAAAGTTTAATTTAATCCACCCCATGGGGGGTTTGGTCCACACAACATTCCTTCGACGGGGCCCTTTAACAACCTCCAGAAACGGCCAGAGATTCATCATTTTGAGAATAGCTTCTTCGCTCGAAAGATGGGGACGGGGACTAGGAACCGCAATAGAATTCTCAATGGCGTAAGATAACGCCCTTTGAGCGACAGAAGGGGGCCCTCTAGGAGCTCCGCCAAAGATTCTGGCATTCCTCTCTAACCAAATTTGCCAAATTAAATGGTGGAAGGAGGCCTCGAGGAGGAAGCGGAGCTTGGGATTCTTGAAAGGATTAGGCCATTGGTGAAAAGCATCTCTAAGGGATCGGGGAGAGCACCAAAGGATGCTGGAAGGAGGATAGGACAATGCTCAGAACAGAGTGGGAAAATGGGCAATGCAAGAATAAATGATCCCTCGTCTCACAATCTGCTAAACACAAGTAACACTTGTTGGGGAAGGCAAAACCTCTCTTGTGAAGGTTGTCAATAGTTAAGGCTTTATTGTGGAAAGCAATCCACGTGAAGAAGTTGATTTTAGGAACAACTCCTTTCCTCCAAACAGTATTCCACCTATAGTCCAGAGCAGTCTTGGTGGTGAGAAGCTCATAAGCTGATTTAACAGAGAAACACCCATCCTCCGTACCACTCCAGATGATCCTGTCATTCCTCCTGGCAGAAGGAATTAAAACCGACTGAAGGATATTATCAAGGAAGGTAATCTCATTATTAAACCCCTCCACAACAGGAAGCTTCCATCGAGGGAAACGGGTGCTCCGATCAATGAGATCCGCCACCCTGAGCTGGGCGTTAGGGTCGGTCAAGCTTCTCAGTCCAGCGAGGTCCTCCCTCGACCCAAGGGCTTCTTCAGTCGCCCACCTGTCATTCCAAAAGGAAATGCAGTTGCCATCACCCAAAATCCAGCGGGCTCCCAGACTGATCAGATGCCGGGTTTGGAGCACAGATTTCCAAAAGATCGATGCCACGGAGGATGTTTCAGCATCCAAGAAGGGGGTGGGGCCAAGATACTTCATTTTAACCAGCGTAACCCACTCCATCGGGTCGCTAGACATAATCCTCCAAGCGTGCTTCACGATCAGAGCCAGATTCATAAGTCTTGATCTTCTCAACCCCAGGCCGCCTTGATCTATCCTCGAACACACCTTGTCCCAGGCTACAAGGGGAAGTCTAGATTTCTCTTCGTTACCAGACCAAAGAAAGGTCCTCTGAATCTTCTCAATCTTGGAGTGGACTGCACTCGAAAGCATGAACACCGACATGAAGTAGGTCGGGATCCCCTGAAGACAGGCTTTGGTAAGGGTGGCTTTCCCAGCTTGCGATAGGAGTTTGCCCTTCCAAGTGCCGAGTTTCCTGTGAAGGCGCTCAAGAATCGTGTTCCACATGTCCCCAGCGGCCCGCCCGCTATAAGATAGAGGCAACCCCGAGATAGGACGTAGGCGGGGAATCAATAGTGCATTCAAGAATTCTAGCAATCCGAATTTGTCTACGCAGAGGAGTGTTAATAAAGTAAATTTTGCTCTTGATGTAATTGACCTTTTGTCCAGCAGCTTGCTCATAACGGGACAGGATCCTCTTGAGCGACTTGGCTTGAGCAACGGACGCCCCAGTGGAAATGAGGGTGTCGTCCACAAATTGCTGATGAGTGACAGGATTAATTCTAGAAGTCGGCAAGATGCCAGAAATCTTGTTATGTCGAAGAGCCTCTTTCATGGACCAACTCAGAACCTCCGCCAGAAGAATGAACAGGATGGGAGAAAGAGGATCGCCCTGTCATGAGGCCTCTGGAGCTTTGGAAATACCCAGCTGGGGACCCATTGACCAAGACAAAAAAAAAGGAGTGGATATACAGCTGTAGACAAGGTCAATCCAGTGGGGATGAAAGCCGAACTTGAGGAGGACTGCACACAAAAAATTTTGGTCGACACGGTCGAAGGCTTTGTTCATGTCGAGCTTAAGAAAAAGAGCAGCATTCTTAGAGCGGTAAGCGGAATGAAGGGTCTCATGGACGGTGATAACACCATCAAGAATGTTTTCGCCTTTGACAGTGCTTCCCTGACAAGGATCAATCAGGAGGGGAGGACTGTTTTGAGTCTATTGGCTATAGACTTGGTAAGGATCTTGTAAAAAACATTGCACAGGCTAATGGGCCGATAGTCAGAGAAACTTTTGCGGGAAGGAGACTTAGGAATGAGGGCAAGAAAGGTGGAATTGAGTTTCGGGTGGATAGATCTGGACGCTTGGATAACCCGAATAGCATCACACACATCCGGGCCCACGACCTCCCACATGACTTGGAAGAATCGGGGAGGGAAACCATCGGGCCCAGGGGCCTTATCTGGTTGCATGGAGAACAATGCTTCCTTAATCTCAGACGAGGAAAAAGGTTCCAGAAGTTTCATGCTTACCTCATGGGGAACTTTAGTCGAAAAATTGGCGAGCATAGATTTTTGGACCTGGAGGTTGCTATACGGAGGAGTGCCAAGCAAATCCTGAAAGAAATTAACCGCTTCGCTCCTGATTTCCTCAATCTCCCTGGTAATGTGCCCATCCTTACAAGTCACTTCTCTGATCTTGTTGGCCCCTCTGTGCCTCATAATAGACGCATGAAAAAATCTCGTGTTGGAGTCTCCATTCTTCAACCACGGGTCCACGAGATTTCTGGCGCCAGAACGTTTCCTCCCTAGCGAGAATAGAATGAAAGTCCACCAAAAGGCTCCGCTCTTCCTCCCTGAGACCCTCAGTGTAACCTTCGGTAGCCATCCTTTCCTCCACAGCCTTCAGGTTCTCAGCGATGGATTTTTTGGACTCAAAAATGTTGCCGAAAACCACTTTGTTCCAAATCTTCAGTTTTTCTTTGACCATTTTGAGCTTTAAAGCCACCCTCTTAGGAGCGCTTCCTTCCACCTTCGATTGCCACCATGCTGAAACCAATCCTTTGAAGTCTTTGTGGGAAATCCACATGGATTCGAATATGAAAGGGGTCATAAAAATAGGCCCATCGTTCGCCTCCAAGAAAATAGGGTTATGGTCAGACCCAATCCTTGGAAGAGCCGAAAGGATAGCCCCGCCAAGGATGGGAATGGCTTATGGGGAAATGAAGAATCTGTCAAGTTTGACTTGAATCAAACCACCCCCAATCCTTCTGTTACTCCATGTGAAGGAAGCCCCTTTGAGTTCGATGTCAAGCAGGCCATTAGCGAGAGACAAAATCTACGAAATCTTCCAAGCTACGGGTGGAGTGGTCGAGACCCTCCTTTTTTCTCCGAAGGATGAAGGGGACAATTGAAGTCACCCCCTAAAACCCAAGGAAAGTTGCTAAAATTCTCCCTCATCGGAGAGATAGCTTTCCACATTTTTGCTCTCTACGTGGCGGAATTGGAAGCATAAACGTTGGATAGAATCCAGGGAAAAATTGGAGGTTTTGGACTGGAACAGTACATTGATGATTCTGTTGGAAGTTGACAGCGAGCTGCCCTCAAACCTCGAAGGGTCCCACAGAACCATGAGTCCTCCCGTTGTTCCCACTGCAGGTCTGGACAGACAATTTGCCCTGGCCCAAATGGCCTTCGCCACTTTGTCAGAGGAGATAGCATCAAGCTTGGTCTCTTGCAAAATAAGGATAGAAGGGTTAATCCTCCTACGGAGATCAGCCACTAACCTTCTCTTGGTTGCACCGTTCAGTCCTCTCACATTCCATGAGAGGACTTTCATCTGGACGGTTTGAAGTTTTTCTTGCCTCCCCTTCCTTGTTGAGGGGGAGGTTTTGATGCATGAGCTTCGTCCGACTGTGTGTCACAGTCATCCAGAACCAGACAAACGTTGGGTTCCATTTGCAACGTCGATTTGCAGTCTCTTTGTCTCGCCTTTCCTTGTTAGGAGGACGGCCCTGCTTCCTCTCACTACCAAAATCCACACTTTGCTTTTGGCTCCTCGTATTTCGGGGGCTAATGTGACCGGATTGTTCACCCCTCCTTCCTAAGAGGTAATCTTCTAGCAGCGTCTACGACTGACTGAAATCGGGATGACCCGTATCTTGGAGCAGAGGAACAACCTGAGTCAAAACTTGGGAAGGGGTCCGTTCCATCTCTTCCTGCGATTCGCTTTCCAAGTGGGAGTCTGCTCCTTGTTGGTTGTCAGCCTCAAGATGCTCGGGGTCCGATTGGAGAGAGGGATTCTCTTCGAGTGAGAGAGTCCGCCACAGTCTCTAGAGGGGCCTGGGGATACATGGCCCTTCGCGTCTGGAAGATTTGGTTGCTTTGCCTGATCTTCCTTGTGCTCCAGGGGGTTGTCGTTTTCACGTTTCTATTTTCCTAGTTTTTGAAGAGGACACTGGGACTGGAGGTGCCCTTGGGACCGACACTGGGTGCAGAAAGCTGGTCTATTTTCATAGACAATAGCTTGTTTATGAAGAATGGTGCCTCCAGACCGAAGAGTGATGGAAGTTGGGAGTTCTGCCTCCAAATCTGCCAGAACGCAAAATCGGGCCTGGACGAACCTTGTTCGAGCTCGGGTGGGAGGGTCAATGGTGACCAACTCCCCAATGGAACGCGCAATACCTCTTATGACATTTTCATGCCAGCCAAAGAGGGGAAGATTCGGGAGCCTAACCCATATTGGGGCAATGTTGATGTTATGGGTCTCGGGAGTGAAATCCATGTCCCACCTCCTGAGAAATAAAATTTTGTGGCCCAGAAACCATGGATCGCCAGCCAAATTTTACAGTAATCCTCCTTATTGTTCAATCTAATGGCAAAAAAACCTCGGGATAGGGCCGCCAGCTCCAAATGCCCAGAAGTCCTCCATTTGCTTGCTGCCCATTTTTGGATAGTTTCCATGTCGGGACGGCCTCCAATGAATTTACCTATTAGGGTAAATTTCTCAAACTCCATGAAGCTTGAAAGAACTTCCGTCGGGATGTCCGGCTCATCCCCAACCGAAAACAACTCTTTGGTAAAAAACTCATTTAGGGTTTATGAGGCCGTTGCCTGGGCATAAGACTTTTGAGCCCCACCACCCCCTTTGTCTGGTGGGTCCTTACCTCGACCAAAACCGTTGCCAGCCCGGTCATCTTCAATGGGCCTGGGCGTTTTCGCTCCCCCGGAATCATGATGCCCTCCGATTGCTCCGCTGCGTCCAAGAACCGAACCACCGCCGCTCCCGATCTCCCCTACAGACTTCCCGCCCATCGACATCCTCCCCCTCCCTTAATATCATCAAACCACAACAATTAATGTTTTGGCCTTCTAACTCTTGCATCAAGAAGCCATATTTGGACTTAATAAACAAGATAAAATCTATTTTAAAACCCTCAAGATAAAAGGAATTAAGGCACTACATCGTGATCATATGAAGGCCAACTCACATTTGCTTTATTTTGGTTCAATGAACAATCACTAAAGTTTCATGGTAAAATAAACCAACATTGCCCCTTGTTTATAGTTACTTACAATCACGAAGGTGTTCCAAGCATTTAAATTGAACATCTTTATTTGAGATTAGTAATACACATATGCAAATGCTAATATAGCAGAGACCATGGAGAAGTTGTTTGTTTAAATTCTTTGCAAGAGAGGATTTGGGACCCAAATCCTAAGGGAGAGTGTACTTTCACAATTGTGTGAAAATACCACTCAACAATACCTATCCATAGGAGACACCAATATCCTTTGTTGGTTCATGGGCACCAACCCACAGGAGAACTCCTCTACTCTGATTTGTGATCCTTTAGAAGACTACTACCTCCACTGCATTGGCTTGTGGATATCTCTCCACTGAAGACCTCTATCCTCACTGCCCTAGATAATGGATCTCTATCCACTAGAGACTATTACCCTTTGCTCTATCATCTCTAAAGGTTGCTTTCAATTATGTTCAATATCTATCTTGAATTTGTACTAAACATAGTCCTTTGATCTAGCACAAATATGCTTAATCTATGTCTCTAGTATGCATTAAACACAGTCCTTCGATCTAGCAAAAATTTGCTCAATATCTGTCTTTAGTTCACACCAAAAATAGTCCTTTGGTCTAGCACAAATTTGCTCAATCTTTGTCTTTGTTTTGATACAAATTTGTCCTCAATTTTGCACCAAACTCTATCCTCAAATTGTCTTCAAGCCTTAACACAAAGCTTGGTCCAATCACAAATCAACTCTACTGGATCTACCCTAAATCTTAACGCAAGGTTTGAATAAATCAATTAATCAAGTATGCTCTTAAATCTTCTCAAAGACTTACCTCAAACCTATCCACAAGTCCTCTCTAGAACTTGCTCAATATGCTCAACAAGTCTTCACCAAGACTTGTATCAAATCTGATCAACAAGTCCTCACTAGAACTTGTCCAATATACTCAACAAGCCTTCACCACGACTTCAAATTTATTTGTAAGATTCTAAAAAATATAACATAAATCTATCCTTAATCTTTCACAAAAGCTTCCTCAATTTTATCCTTAAGTTCCCTCTAGGACTTACTCAAATATGCCCACAAGCTCGAAGAACACAAGCTTATACTGAGAGGGGGGGTGAACAGTATAAGACCTCTTTTTACTTTTTCCTTTATATTTCAAAATAGTAAAGCAATATACCCAAAGCAATATCAAAGCAATGCACAATATCATCCACAAAGTGACACCAATTTTAACGTGGTTCACCCAGAATGGTTGGGCTACGTCCACAAAAATTTTCTCTAAAAGTTATCTCAAAGTTCTTTGGGAATCCTTCCCAATTACAATGTTTATGAGCCTCGGCCCAAAGGAGATACCTTCCCCTCTGCTCTGGAAATGATCCCTCAGAAGATCAACTGCCTCTACCTCTTGCCAGCATGTGGAACTCCTTTCCATCGAAGACCTCCTATCCTCAATGCTTAGCCTAAGAGACCTCTGCCTTCTATGATCACGTCCACAGCAGCTCAACAACTTGTACCAAACACAGTCAGTCGGTCTAGTACAAGTCTTCCTCTATCTGTCAGATCTGTCCAACTTTGAACAAATCAATCCTCTGCACACAAGCCTTCTCAAAGACTTGCCAAATCTGCCCTCAGGTTCTTCTCAAAGAACCAATGCACCTCTGTCCTCAAGCAGTAGCACTCCACATTCGTCTTTGCCCTTTGTGCTCTCTACGCCCTCTGCTCTCTTTTCGCAATCACAGCCGCACTTGATCGAACTTCAACCTTTGCACCTCTGCGCAATCACAACGGCATCGTCTTCGCACACTCTACTTCCTTTGTGATCTTTCACACTTAGAATGATTCGACAAAATGCACTCTGCACACTACGATCGAATTTTGCACTCTTCTCTCGGTGATCGAACTTCTTGCTCTGCGAACATCGCACTTCAACAACACATTCATCGACCCCTCAACTCTCCAAACAGCCCTCCTTTTATAACAAAATTTTCATGATGAAAACTTTAATCTTAGTCAACTGTTATAACAAATGCAAACCCTAATCTTCGTCGATTGCAAGCCCTAATCTTCGTCGGCTAAAATTTGACTTTGTCGGCTTCACTGTCTCTATAACTCTTCTGTAGCTTCTGCCATGAAAATACAACATGTCATGATATCGTGACACTTTTCGCTTTCTTAACCTCTTCTCGGCTTGCACCCGTGAAAGCAGAACATGTCGTGAAATCGTGACACTTTCGCTTCCTTGCACTTTTCTCTGCTTGCACTAGCGAAAATGGAACATGTCACAAAATCGTGACACTTTCGCTGCCTTGTGCTTTTCTCTGCCTTACGCCCACAAAAATGGAACATGTCACGAAATCGCGACGCTTTCGCCTTTGAGCTCTTCCTCCTTGAATTTGTCGTGAAATCATGATGCTTCTTCTTCCATGCTCTTTCGTTTTGCTTCTATCATGAAATCGTGACTCTTCTCCTGTTGAAGACCTGCTTTCTGTTTCTGTCATGAAATCGTGACACTTTCTCCAACCGTATGCTGCCATCTCAATCTATCATGAAATCGTGACACTTTCTGCATCTGTAAGCTTTCTCTTCAACCTGTCATGAAATCGTGACACTTTCTGCATCCGTACGCTTTCTCTTCAACATGTCGTGAAATCGTGACATTTCTTACTTCGAAACCTTTCCTTTGCTGCATGTCGCGAAATCATGACAGTTCTTACTTGGAACATTTTCATCTGCAGCATGTCATGAAATCGCGACGGTTCTCACTTCGAACTCTGCAGCATGTCATAAAATCATGACAGTTCTCACTTCGAAATCTACAGCATGTCACGAAATCGTGACACTTTTCGTGTTACTTTCTCTCTCTTCGAACTTGTCATGAAATCACGACAATTCACACTACGGACTCTCTCTTCTGCATTATGTCATGAAATCATGACACTTTTTCTTTCGGACTCTCTCTCCTGCAACATGTCATGAAATCGTGACACTTTTTCATCCGTACAACCTTCCTTGCAATATGTCATGAAATCATGACATTTCTGACTCCATACATTCTCTCTCCTCTTTGAGTCGCGAAACTGTGACATGTCACGATATCGCGACACTTTTCTAACTTGCTTTCTCTCTCCTGCTTAAGTCGTGAAAATGCGACATGTCGCGATATCACGACACTTTTCTAAAATGCTTTCTTTCGAACCTATCGGCTTGGGGTTTGCAAAAGACCTTTGAAACTGTCATGCCGTAACCTTCATCAAAACAAATTATTTGACATCAAATCAAATTCCTTCAAAAGCTTCTTGACATCAATGACAACTTATATACTTGAGCAAAGGCAATGTACCCAAAATACCCAAAATTTCCAACAATCTCCCCCTTTGTCATTGATGGCAAACCTTTACTGAAAACGCTTCTCAAGAGCCAAAACTGAAACCAACTGTGCTAACAACTGACCAACTGTGCCCACAACTGAGAATCTTCCTTTGAAGTTTTGCTCCCCCTGACTTGAAGCTTTCCTCTTCACTTTGAAGCTCTCCCCCTTACTCATATCTCTCCCCCTTTGTCATCAATGGCAAAGGGTCACCTTTGGGGCTCGGGACTAAGAATGAGCCTCTTAGCTCAGTCCCTCCCCCACCTCCTGATGAGGTGATTAATTCTGGGGTGGGAGTAAAACTCCCATTAGGCACTGATCATCATCAGCGTCTATAACTTCCTTGTCGGGCCTTCTCTTGAACTCTTTGTCCATATTCCTGTTCTTGTCATTGTTCTTGTTCTTGTTCTCATCCCTGTTCTTGTTTATGCCTTGATCCTTGGACCTGGTCATGCCACTGTTCCTGTACTTGTATTCTGGAATTTTAGCTCTACACTGTCTGATTATATGACCTTCATTGTTGCACTTGAAACACTTGACGATGTTGTTTCTCTGAGGTAAACCCGATCTTTGAATCCACCAGTTCTGCCCAAACCTATTCTGACCAAACCTGTTCTGGCCGAACCTGTTTTGATCAAACCTGTTCCTGTTATTTACCTCGCAATAGACTGCCTTGTGCCCAAACTATTGACAAGAGTAGCAATACCCTTGAAAGAAACTAGCACTTCTGAAATTGTCGTTTACCTTCTTCACTTGAGCCATGCAATGTGAAGCCATGTGACCAAACCTGTGACACGCAAAACATCTGCCTTGAAATTTTCCTTTATTTGACCTCTTGGGTCCTGAAAACTTCTTCTTCTCATTCTGAATTCTATTTTCTATTTCTGCGCATCTATCATTCAAGGACTCATGATCTGAAATACTTTCCTCATCAGAACTCTCTTCCTTTTGGAGTCTCTTACTAGACTCTCCAACTTGTTCCTTGTGTGGCTTAACAAAACCAAGGCCTGTTTTATCTGTTGTTTTTCTTTGACCTTTGATGAGTGACTTAACCCTTTTGGAGCTATCTTGAAACCTGTAAAGCTTATCCTTGTACTCTTTAGTTTCCTCTTTCAAAGAAGCCATTTTCTGTTCCAACTCACTATACTCAAGAACCTTAGACTCTAACTCATCCTTGAGTTCTTGTGTCTTAGCTATAGAGAAATCAAGATTTTCTATAAGATCATCTCTCTCCATACAACATTCATCTAACTTATCCTTGAGTCTAGCATTCTTCTTTCTTTCCTTTTTCAAAGCACTAAGAGCACTAATAAGTTCACTTTCAAGATCCTTTATTTGTTTGCTCTCTGAATCATCAAAGCCTTTTTCAGATTTCTTATCACTAGAGGTGCTACCTTTTTCAAAAACCATACATGCATCTTCCTTATAGTTTTCTGAAGCATCCTCATACATACTGGAAACCAAATCATTATTTGTACAATCATCCTCAAGGTGACCAAAATTTCCACATCTAAGACATT
Organism: Wollemia nobilis; assembly: GCA_028583015.1. NCBI lineage: Eukaryota > Viridiplantae > Streptophyta > Pinopsida > Araucariales > Araucariaceae > Wollemia > Wollemia nobilis. Next base: position 703,463 of record JAQPPZ010002889.1, on the reverse strand, counting down.
TCATGATAATGAATCTATGTTTCGGTTCTTCCTCTTTTTTTGATATGAACAACATCTCATTTTCATCATCACTTGAAGAACTTTCACTATCACTACTAGAACACTTACTTGCTTTGTCTAGGTAGAAACTCTTCTTGTGCTTGTGAGAATACCTCTTTCCTTGATTGTTGTGCTCATCTTTGTTCTTTCTGTGATGCTTGTGCTTTTCAGAATCCTTGCTCTTGGAATCCTGTTTGTCTTCATCACTTTCATTCTTGGGAACAGTACAGTCAGTAGCATAATGACCAAACTTTCCACAATTGAAACATCTTATATTTTTCATGCTTTTGTGCTTTCTAGAGAACTTGCCTTTCTTGTTGTAATATGCCTCTTCATCACTAGAAGACTCATCACTCTCTTGAAGTTGTTTACCCTTGGATTTCTTGGTAGCCTTGAAAGTTGCCTCTTTCTTGACATCAACCTTCACTTGAGTTCTCAACTCAAATGCTGCAAGAATACTATGGAGCTCATCCTTTTTCAACTTATCCAAATCTTTAGCTTCCTCAATAGCAGAAATATTTTCACTAAATCTATTAGGAAGAGATCTTAAAATCTTATCACAAACATCATTTTCAGCAAGCTCAAGACCTAAGTCTTTCATGGAGTTAACAACCTCATCCATACGAAGCATGTAGTCACTAATATTTTCATCATCATTCATCTTGAGCTGTTCAAACATACCTTTGAAGTGTCTCAACTTGGCCTTTCTGACATTTGTATCACCTGTATGAACCACCTGCAACTTGTTTCCACATTTCACTAGCTGTCTTGTAGTGAATCACTTTGGTGAGATCTGCTTTCGTAAGCCTTTCAGGATTGCATTCATTGCTTTTGAATTGTTGTGATGTAGGAGCCTTTCTTCTTTAGTATTTGGACCATGTACAGGAATAGTGTATTCATCTTCAATTACTTCCCATACCTCATTACCAAGTGCCATTAGATGAACCTTCATCCTTGCACTCCAAAGACCAAAATCTAACCCATCAAGAATAGGTGTTGCATTGCCACTTGAATAATCCATTGTGTTCTTTACTAGCTTTTCCTTCAAGCTGTTAAACTTTCTGAAGGCACCTGCTCTGATACCAATTGAAGAACACAAGCTTATACTTGAGAGGGGGGTGAATAGTATAAGACCTCTTTTTACTTTTTCCTTTATATTTCAAAATAGTAAAGCAATATACCCAAAGCAATATCAAAGCAATGCACAATATCATCCACAAAGTGACACCAATTTTAACGTGGTTCACCCAGAATGGTTGGGCTACATCCACAAAACTTTTCTCTAAAAGTTATCTCAAAGTTCTTTGGGAATCCTTCCCAATTACAATGTTTATGAGCCTCGGCCCAAAGGAGATACCTTCCCCTCTACTCTGGAAATGATCCCTCAGAAGATCAACTGCCTCTACCTCTTGCCAACACGTGGAACTCCTTTCCACCGAAGACCTCCTGTCCTCAATGCTTAGCCTAAGAGACCTCTGCCTTCTATGATCACGTCCACAGTAGCTCAGCAACCTTGTACCAAACATAGTCAGTCGGTCTAGTACAAGTCTTCCTCTGTCTGTCAGATCTGTCCAACTTTGAACAAATCAATCCTCTGCACACAAGCCTTCTCAAAGACTTGCCAAATCTGCCCTCAGGTTCTTCTCAAAGAACCAATGCACCTCTGTCCTCAAGCAGCAGCACTCCGCATTCGTCTTTGCCCTTTGTGCTCTCTATGCCCTCTGCTCTCTTTTTGCAATCACAACCGCACTTGATCGAACTTCAACCTTTGCACCTCTGCGCAATCACAACGGCATCGTCTTCGCACACTCTGCTTCCTTTGTGATCTTTCACACTTAGAATGATTCGACAAAATGCACTCTGCACACTACGATCGAATTTTGCACTCTGCTCTCGATGATCGAACTTCTTGCTCTATGCACTATCTACGAACGTCGCACTTCAACAACACATTCATCGACCCCTCAACTCTCCAAACAGCCCTCCTTTTATAACAGAATTTTCATGATGAAAACTTTAATCTTAGTCGGCTGTTATAACAAATGCAAACCCTAATCTTCGTCGGCTACAAGCCCTAATCTTCGTCGGCTAAAATTTGACTTTGTCGGCTTCACTGTCTCTGTAACTCTTCTGTAGCTTCTGCCATGAAAATACAACATGTCACGATATCGTGACACTTTTCGCTTTCTTAACCTCTTCTCGGCTTGCACCCGTGAAAGCAGAACATGTCGCAAAATCGTGACACTTTCGCTTCCTTGCACTTTTCTCTGCTTGCACTAGCGAAAACGGAACATGTCGCGAAATCGTGACACTTTCGCTGCCTTGTGCTTTTCTCTGCCTTACGCCCATGAAAATGGAACATGTCGTGAAATCATGACGCTTTCGCCTTTGAGCTCTTCCTCCTTGAATTTGTCGTGAAATCACGACGCTTCTTCTTCCATGCTCTTTCGTTTTGCTTCTGTCACGAAATCGTGACTCTTCTCCTGTTGAAGACCTGCTTTCTGTTTCTGTCATGAAATCGTGACACTTTCTCCAACCGTATGCTGCCATCTCAATCTATCATGAAATCATGACACTTTCTGCATCTATAAGCTTTCTCTTCAACCTGTCGTGAAATCGTGACACTTTCTGCATCCGTACGCTTTCTCTTCAACATGTCATGAAATCGTGACATTTCTTACTTCGAAACCTTTCCTTTGTTGCATGTCACGAAATCACGACAGTTCTTACTTGGAACATTTTCATCTGCAGCATGTCACGAAATCGTGATGGTTCTCACTTCGAACTCTGTAGCATGTCATGAAATCGTGACAGTTCTCACTTCAAAATCTATAGCATGTCACGAAATCGTGACACTTTTCGTGTTACTTTCTCTCTCTTCGAACTTGTCGCGAAATCACGACAATTCGCACTACGGACTCTCTCTTCTGCATTATGTCGCGAAATCGTGACACTTTTTCTTTCGGACTCTCTCTCCTGCAACATGTCGCGAAATCGCGACACTTTTTCCTCCGTACAACCTTCCTTGCAATATGTCGTGAAATCGTGACATTTCTGACTCCATACATTCTCTCTCCTCTTTGAGTCGCGAAACTGCGACATGTCGCGATATCGCGACACTTTTCTAACTTGCTTTCTCTCTCCTACTTAAGTCACGAAAATGCGACATGTCGCGATATCGTGACACTTTTCTAAAATGCTTTCTTTCGAACCTGTCAGCTTGGGGTTTGCAAAAGACCTTTGAAACTGTCATGCCGTAACCTTCATCAAAACAAATTATTTGACATCAAATCAAATTCCTTCAAAAGCTTCTTGACATCAATGACAACTTATATACTTGAGCAAAGGCAATGTACCCAAAATACCCAAAATTTCCAACAAGCTCTCACAAAAGCTTGCTTCACTCTTTCCTCAAGTCCACTCTAAAACTTACTTAAATATGTCCACTAGCTTTCACAAAAGCTTATTCAAATCAATTGCAAAACTTGCATATAAAAATCAACTCAATCTCATACAAAAACCTCTTTAATCACACTAACAAGTTTCACTCATAATCTTGTTTATCCACATAAGCATATAGAGAATTGTTAGAGACTCAATATGTTTCACACTCAATCACTTCCAAACTCTTTTTAAAATCAATTTAGAATAAAAACAATTTGTTTTACATAACTTAAACTATCTTTCCAACACTCTCAATAAAAAATGCTCATAAACTCCAACCAAACAATCAATGAAACAAAGCTTGCTTACAAACCCTAAACAAGTGTTTCACAATTTTTCAACAACTCCCACTCTAAAACTCAAAACTTAACTCAAAATGATTCCAAACTCACATAACAATGATACTCATGTTCTTTCACAAACCCTAGTTCAAGATAGTTCTCAACTTCACATAACAATGATACTCATGATCTTGCACAAACCCTAGTTCAAGATAGTTCTCAATTTTACACTCAATTGTCCTCACAAACATTTACCAATCATGCATGTGAAAACTCACTCAAACATTTCCAACAATGCTTATCAAACAAAACCTTTTCACTCCAACTTGCACTTCACATCATTCAAAAATATTTCACTCACAAGGATGATATGCCCATACCTTTTGTTTTGATGAAGGTTTGACCTCAAAACCTATCTCAATCACAATCAATTTCTTTACCAATCTCAACTGTTAGATAGCAAGAATCTTGACTCAAAAATTCTCACTCAAATAATTCCCTCAAAACTAATTCACCATTACAAAAATTAACAAAACTCAAATATACCTTATTATCTCCAAACTTGTCCAAATACTTCTCAACATATAAAAATAAACTTTCTTTAATAACTCCAAATCAATCAATAAAAGACTAAGTTCCTTTATAATTTCAAAAATAATATTCAAAAATTAAACCCTTAATATCCTTATCACTCCAACCTTAATTTAATTTTAAATTCCTAAAATAATATAAACTTTAAACACCTTATGACTCCTTACTTTCCAAGGCGCTCTATTTATTCATGTGGCCTTAATGCCCTCCCCAACCTTAGTGCTAATAATAATTAAACAAAAATTCAATGCTTACCTTAAGACCTTGGCCCACGTGCAAAATGGATAGTGCACACCTTAGCTGCGCCTCGAACCCATGACCTCGTTGCCGCCACTACGCGCTAGCAACAGTTGGGCCACACACCCACATAGGTCTAAAAGCGTAGGGCACTTTTCTATGTTATCTCTGCAAAATCTGATGCTCGAATAAAACACAACAAAACTCCTTAAAATAGCTACGCGGGGATTCGAAACCCCAACCTCTTGCCACACAAACGCCTTAACTCTGCCTTAGTTACCATTTGTGCTAACTAACATTTTTGTTACGCATCTCATGCAATTAAATGTTAGCTTGCCCACCTAAGGATTTAAATCATGCAAATTTCCTTCTATCTTTCTAACAACATAGCACACGATTATTTTACCTTTGGATACATGAATATTGCACGGATAATAAAATAAAACATTAGCCCCCTTTTTATATCCTTTAGCTTATGCACTTATGCACTTCGACGTTGGTGATTATTTCGAATTTAGAAATTCGATTTAATAAAATATTTTATAGATTTTACCTTTGGCGCCCAAAATCTATTTAAATTTAAATAAATTAAATTTAATATTTTGTAACTTGCTCAATGGGTCTTTCAAGGAGTAAATTATTTTTAATTACTCCTTGGACCTGTTCTCTTCACCTCTACCTGTAACTTGGAGCATTATAATATTAAATATTATATATCATATTTGCCTTTCAAATCTGCTTTGCCCTCCTTGGGACTTCTTTTTAAACCTGCTTTTCCTTCCTTGGATATTCAACCTTTAGACCATTTTAGGTATATAATATTAAAAATAAATATTATATCCTATTTATTTAAACCTTTCCTTGCATTTTGGAAAAAACCTCCTGGTGACCTTAATGATGACGAAACTAAAACAACTCTTGATAACTCTTGACATCAATGACAATAAAACTTGTTCATATTTCCAACATTTAAGGCCTTGAGGAAGGCCTCTTACGACCAAACATTCTTCCAAGAAAAACCATTAAGAGTATGAAATTCTGATTTCATATCCCAACTTGATTGAGTTACCACCATATTTTGATATTTTAAAACCAGCTCATTATTTCATGTAAAAGTACGTAAATAAAAATCTTGAAACATATTTTGAAGCTCATTTGTTATTTATCTTTCTTTTCCTTTAACTAGGTTGCTAATAGAAATCCATGATTTAGAATTGTTGCTCATATTAATATATACCTTGTGACCTTTATAATCTAGACATGCTCAAGCCAATGGTTTCTATTCTAAATTAGAGATAAGAGGATAAGGATTCATCCAATAATTGAACCAAAAATTTGCATAATCCCTCTTAGTAATTGAACATATAATATGTTTCTTGATCAATTGTAAATTATTTGATATGAAGTTCCATGTTGGTGATCATTTAGATAGGGTTTGTTTCAAGAATAATTTCATTACATCAAGAGAACTTGTATGTTTTTTAAAGTAATAATTTCACCCAATTCTTTCCTTGATCTTTGAATAGTCTATACTTGAGTTTTGGAACTAAGAAAAATCTCATAGGTCCGTAATCAAACCTATCCCTTTGATATTTTATCCTTTGGAAAACCTATCCCACTAACAAAGATAAAACCTAAAATTTTCCTCATATCCTTTCCAAAAGAAATCTATTTGAATTTTATCAAATTTGAATGCTATACCTACTAGAAATATTGAAAGTGATATCATCTAAATAAGGATGGATTAAAATATAGTCTTTATGAGTTGCAACCTTCCATTCATAATTGAGAACTTACATTTCCAACCTACTAAACTAGATTTTATTTTATCCAAAATTAGGTCCTAGAGGTATCTTTTTAAATATGACAAAAAAGTATCCAAATATGTTAATGAAAATTTTATAATTTTAAACCTTAAAAGATCCATAACAATCCATTGTAAATCTAGGGAGATGTTGATAAAAAAATCTAGTATTAACCAACTATCCAATAGCCTTATCATGACATGATAATAATGAATTAAAATCCATAAAGTCAATAACTAAAGGATGACCCAAAATAAAAATATCATCAACGAATTTAAAATGAGATTTAGAGGGACCATTTATTTGACATGAATATTTTTTATTTTCCTTTCATTTTGTCCTTTGAGAAAGCTATACCCAATGCCTCTGTAATAAAAATATGGATATAGTGGATCGTGTTGGCAATGTCCATAATATTAATCAAAGTATCTATTAGGGGATCCATTGATCAAAATATAGTATTTTGGAATGTTATAATAACATTTAATCCATTCACACCAACTTAAAACAAGTATTTTTAAAATATCACAAAACGATATTTTTTAGGGATTGTTAGAAAATTCTAACAAATCCTCTTATATGCTTTATCATATCTATTTTTATAAGCATAGCTAAATTTTCCATAATGTATCACACCCTATGCAATGATTATACCATCAAGAATTTATTTACCATGAGCAAATCATCTTGTTCGGTCTAACATAGTCCTTCGATCTAACAAAAAAGATAAGAATGACAATGTGGGGCCCAAGAAGTGGCTATCTTTTGCTAAGACTCTTAGAGGAAAAAGAAAGGATGTTCTCTCCGTTTCGCCCCTAGTTCCAGTAAATAATAAAATTTCGGCCCCGACAAGTTCTATGAGCCCTTTTCTTTCAATGGAAGAATTCTCCCTGGTAGGCAAGTTTTTGGGAGGTAGGCCGGACATGGAGACTATCAGGGCTTGGGCGACGGGTAAATAATGACCGGTAGGCAACTTGGAGTTGGTAGCTCTAAATCGAGGGTTCTTCATTATCTTTTTTAACAATATGGAGGATGCTAACCGTATTTTAACAGGAGGTCCTTGGTTTTTGGGAAAAAAAAGCCTTTTTCTCAAACGATGGGATGAATATTTTGACCTTGAAAAGCAAAATATTAACATTGCCCCTATTTGGATTCATCTCTTGAGTCTACCTGCCTAGTTCTTCAATGAATATTGGTTGCAGGACATAGCCATAACTATAGGGGACCTGATCTCCATTTACCATGCGACCTTGGCCAGGAAAAGGATGACTCATGCACGAATCTATGTAAATGCTAATTTGGATAATGAATTGCCAAGGTTTGTGGAGCTAGAGTATGGAGAATACTATTGAAAACAGCCAGTAGAATACAAGAACAAACCGACATTCTATGTAGAATGTAAAAATCAAGGACATCTATGCAATCAGTGCCCTAACCTAGCAATGAATAGAGAAAAGCAAAAGTAGGGAATGCTAGACAGAGGAAATTTGAGGAGTTTCCCTAGCAGAGGCGATTTCAATCAGGAAAACTATGTCTACCAAAAAAATAAAAGAGAGGGTGCACGGTCCCAACAAGACAAAGGAAAACAACAGGTTGTTGGCAACCAAAATACTCAAGTAAGTTCCAATCCTCTAGTTTCAAATAATTTTTCAATTCTATCCAATATGGGAGTAGGAGGATTATCGGAAGACATGGAAGCCTAGAACCTTTAGGCTAACCTTTCTGAATCTCTAGAATCCTCATACAAGTTAGGATCCTCAAACCCTAATGCTAAAATTACTATAAGCCCCGTGGGCATCACAAAGCCAAACCCTAATACCTGATCTCTATAATCCCCATCCAATTTAGGATCCTTAAACCCCAATGCTAAAAATACTTCAAGCCTAGTGGACATCCCAAAGCCAAACCCTAATGTTGAAGAACTTAGGAATAAAGTTGAGGCATTGGAAAATAAAAAATCTCATCTCCCTAACATCATCACTAGGAGCCAAGTTAATCCTACTGAGGAGCCATCCCATAGACCAAGGAAATACAAGAAAAAAGGAGAAGATTTAGATATAGGGATGGAGATATGTGAAACTCTTATGGCTGAGGAATATGGCAGTCCGGTTCTGCAACAAATTGCCTCCTCCTAGTTTAGTCCTAAACAAACCAGGAGCATTGTGAAGTCTCCTATAGATTTTGGCAGTGAAAAAAGAAAAGGGAGAATATCAAATGTTGAGCATCAAAAAATTAAAACTGATAATGATATTGCCAATGGAAAACAGATAACCTTGTTTCAATAGGTTATTTCGGGTTCTAAAGACAACAAATTAGGAAAACCCCCTCAAGGGAGGGGAAGAGGAAGAAATCCCAAACAATATAAATGAAGTTCCTCTCATGGAATGTGAGAGGCCTCAATGGCCTACCCAAACACAAGGAATTCAGTGCAATAAGAAATCAAGTGAATCCAACTATTATCATGTTGCAAGAAACAAAAACTAATGAGATTCAGTCAAAAAAGTAGCAAAAAAATCTGGAATCAAGGGGAGATGGTTTGTAAATCATCTAGAGGAGCGTCTAGAGGCCTTATGACTTTGTGGGATCCCCAAATAGTAGAAGGCACCATTATTCAAAAATATGAAAGGGTTCTTAGTGTTTTATTTAAGAAAATAAACAGCAACAGGTCATGGATCCTTTCAAATATTTATTCCCCAACTTCAATTCAAGGGAGAGATCTACTGTGGGAGTACTTAGGCAATCTGAGTGAAATATTCCATAATTACCCCTGGATTCTGGCTGGGGATTTTAACACTCCTTTTTACCCTCTATCAGGAGCATGGATGAGTTCAATGACTTTGTAAACTCCACCATGTTGATGGATGTAAAACTTAGAGGATCGAATTATACCTAGAGCAATCGACGGATAGGGTGTCATCTCATTCAAGAAAGGCTTGACAAGTTTTTTCTATCAAAGGAGGCTACAACTTTATTCGGTGATTCTACCCTACAAGCCCTTCCTAAAATTGCCTTTGATAATAATCCCATTTTGTTGGATATTCCTAACTCTTTGTCCTTCAAGAAACCTTTCAGATTTTAATCTATGTGGATCAAACATTCCAGTTTCAGAGATAATTCAATGGTGGCAGCAACCTATCAGGGGTAGTGCAGCTTTTAAACTTGCTAGCAAATTAAAGTTTGTTAAGGAAAAACTTCAAACTTGGAAAAAAGAGGTCTTTGGAAACCTCTTTGAAAATAAAAAAATAGGTTGTTGAAAGTTTGAAGATAATTGATTAGAGGATTCAACATGGTGATGTTGATGAAACTACTAGGCAGGAGGAACGAACAAAACTAGCAGAGTTTCATAAAATTTTGGCCTGTGAGGAAATCTATTAGAGGCAAAAATCAAGGGCTCTTTGGTTGAAATATGAAGATTCAAATTCCAAGTTTTTTCACATCACCATGCTTAGAAATAGAAGCAATAACAAGATAGAAATTTTAAAAAAAGCAGATGGTTCTATTACTCAAGACTTAACATAAATTAGAAAGGAGGCAGTAACTTATTTCAATTCTATCCTTGGTCAGGAATCGCAGTGTAATGAGGAGGCCAAAGATATTCTCTTACAATCCATTCCTAGCATAATAGATGAGGATATAAACCTTAAGCTTCTAGCTCCCTTTTTTGATGAGGAAATTAAGGAAGCCTTGTTTAGCATGGAGCCAGATAAAGCCCCGGGACCCGATGGCTTTCCCCCTCATTTTTATCAAGCTTTTTGGGACATCATAAGTGAGGATGTAATTTCTGCTATTAGAGAATTCTAAATAAGCAATCATATCCCAAAAGGTCTCAACTCTACTTTTATTTCTCTAATTCCTAAGAAGCAAACCTCTGAATCTATGGCTGACTTCAAGCCAATCAATCTGTGCAATGTTTCTTACAAGATCCTAACTAAAGCCATTGCAAATAGAATGAGATATGTTCTACCCCGCATCATAGATTCGTGCCAGGGAAGCTTTGTCTAGGGCAGGTCAATCTTGGATGGAGTTATCACAGTTCATGAAGCTCTGCACTCTACTCATAAGACTAACAGGTCTGTTTTTGCCCTTAAGCTTGATACAAACAAAGCATTTGATAGGCTAAATTGGGACTTTTTGATTGTTGTCCTCCTTAAGTTTGGTTTTCACCACCAATGGGTTAATTTGATCAAAGAATGCATTTCTAAAGCATGGTTCTCGATTCTGGTTAATGGAACAACTACTGGTTACTTTTAAAGTCGTAGAGGAATTCAGTAGGGGGACCCTATCAACCCCATGTTATTCATCATTATGGCAAAAGCTTTAGGCAGAACCATCAAAAATACTTGCAGTTCAAGGCTAATATCAGGAATCAAGGCAACATCTCTCACTAGGGATGTTTCTCACAAAAAATTCATTGATGATACCCTTCTATTGACTAAGGTGTCGGTGGTTGAGGCCAAAAGAATTAAATACATCCTGCAACTCTACGATGACACTACTGCTCAAAAAGTTAATTTCAGTAAAAGCAAGTTATATTTCTTGAACACCCCCATTCAGAGGTAAGGAAGGATTGCAAAAATTTTAGGGTGTGATATAGAAAACCTCCCCACTTCATATCTTGGTCTCCCTCTTTTCATTGGTTCTCCGAGAGAGTCAATGTGGGACAGGGTTATTGAAAAAAAAAAAAAAAAACTTGTTGGATGGAAAGGTCATATTCTATATCAAGCAAGAAATTTGAACCTCATTAAGGCCTCTCTTCAGAGCATTCCAATCTATTTCCTCTCCGTTTTCAAAGTCCCTGTGCAGGTTTTACAGAAATTTGAGAAACTCCAAAAAAAAATTATGGACTGGATCAGAGGAGAAAAAAAGGATACATCTTGTAGGATGGACCAAAGTGTGCAAACCCAAGTAAAATGGGGGCTTAGGTCTGAGTAGAATTGCTCATATGAATTTAGTTTTACTAGCTAAGCAAGCGTGGCATGTCATTTCTAGTGAAGAAAATGAATGGACAACTATCATCAAATGAAAGTATCTTCAAAATATGGAATTTCTAAGTGACTCAATTCCAATCAGAGGTTCTACTTTTTGGAAAGAAATTCTCAATTGTAAGGAAATCATCAAAAAATGTTTAAGATGGGTTTTAGGCAATGGTGAGAGGATAAATTGTTGGAATGACAAGTGGGCTAAGGACAAACCACTAACACAATATCCTAACTTAGCCCGAATCAGAGATATCATGAAATAACTCATTGGCAGAAAAGTCTTCGATTATATGGTTGAGGACAGAGGCATAATGAAGTGGAAACAAATAAGGATTCAAGGATTTCAAGTGGAATCAAATGATATTTGTAACATTCTCGGGCAAAAGTTTATCCCCATGAGACCCAAGGAAGATCAAGGGACCTGGGCTCCTATGAAAAACAGGTAATTCACTGTTAAATCAGCTTATAATCTTCTGCTTGACGACAAGGATTTTATCCTCCAAAAGGACTTAGTTTGGATAAAAAATTTAATTCCAAAAATTACACTCTTTTCATGGCTAGTTATCCAAAGAAGAATTATAACCATTGATAATATGATGCGCAAAGGTATTTGTATCACTAATCGTTGTTATCTATGTAGGGCTAATTAGGAGACCATTTACCACATTTTCCTTGAGTGCCCTTTTTCCTTGACTGTCCTAAGTGGTGTTTTTTAGGCCTTCAATATTTCTTGGGTTAAACCATCCACTGTACTTGATTTGTTTGTCTAGTGGCCTTATTCCTTTTCAAGCCAAAGACTTAGATACATGTGGAAAATTTGTGTCAATCACTATTTTTGATAGGTGTGGTTAGAAAGGAACCATAAAGTCTTTAATGATTCTATCCATGATCATCAAACTATCATTGCCAGGATCCTATCCTTTGCCAACGAGAATGTGAACCTTATCCCTTTTGATAGTCGTAAACCTCATCTACAGGAGACCACGATTGCTCAATATTTAAGCTTAACCTTGTTAGATGAGTTTGTGCCTAGGGTAGTCAACCCCAGAGCCAATGTTAAGTGGTCCCCACCTCCTACGGGTTGGTTTAAGCTTAATTTTGATGGATCGACTAAGGACAATCCTAGTAGAGTAGGCACTAGCGACATTGTGCGAGATCATAATGAGAATATGATGCTTGCATTTTTCAAATATTTGGGAACAAGGACGAACAATGAAGCTGAAGCTAGAGCTATGTGGAGAGGCCTTCAAATGACTCAAGACTTAGAAGGTAATTTGATCATAGAAGGAGACTTTATGCATGTTATAAATCTCCTCAATAATTGGAAAACACCTCCTTGGAGGATTAAAACAATTGTTGAAGAGGCTAGGATCCTTTTCCAGGGAAGATAGGATAGAAAAGCCCAACATGTCTTTTGGGAAGCTAACAAAGTTGTTGATAAGCTGGCCAATTTGGGTGTCGATGGTGACAAACTTTTCAAATGGGAACACGGTGTCCCGAGCGAAGTAGAGGAGCTTATTCAACAAGAATGCCAAGAATGATAGTCAAATTTACCAACAAGGAAGGCACTATAAGTTCAAAGGCTATGAGTATTTCCATCTCTTTTTGAAATGGACTCACAATTAAAATTATCTGAGCTGTCAGTCTTGGTGGATGCTGCTTGGAAATACCACAAAGACTAATGGAGATAGTCACATGTCAGATAACATGGCTCCTAGTCGTCTTAGTAATTTGAGGTTGGTTGATAATCATAGGGTAGGAAAGAAACGACAATATAAGACTTCAAACCAGAGCCACATGGACCACCAGATAGCCACCACCATAAATCTAGCCAACAGGTTCACTTCTCCAAGGCTGATTGGCCAAGACGGGATGTGGTCCCAAAGCATGTCATATATGAAAGAAAGTAATTACCAAAGAATTATTAAAAGTAATTATCAATACAGAGCTTGTGGGAGTTTTTTTTAGTACTCTGCTATGTGTGTCTGCAACTTTTTGTTTCTCCATTGTTTCAAGGAAGGGATCTGTATCTGTTTCTTTTTTTGTAATTATGATGCAGGTGTGTTTTCTCGGGGTATACCCAAAATGTTGTATGGGAAGTTTCTTTTTTATAATAGGCTATGTGCCTTATCGTATGTAATGGCTTTGGCGGTATGTAGATTTTACATATATAGGATCCTTAGTAAGGACATGTTCATCAACAACCATGGGCTGATTTTTGTAAAAGGTTTTGGGTCAACCTGTAAAACCTGGTATTAATGTTATAGTATCTTAGCTACCAAAAAAATGGTACTTAATGTGTCCCATGCATCTTTACCAATTTTGGCTTCACTTATGTGAGGTTGGATTTCATCAGTAGTTGCTAGAAAAATCAACATGAGAAGTCGATTATTCTTTTTGTCCCATGCTTTCTGATCTGCTCCTGTTGATGTGGGTCTTTTATCAATGTCATCCACTAAATCCCACATTTCTTCTACAGTAAGAATGGACTTCATCTTGGTTTTTCATGCTGACTAGTTAGAACTTCTAAGCAATTGTGTATCATTTAGGTATTTGTTGATAGTTTCCATGATGAAGGTTCTAGAATTGCACTAAGATGGTCTTTATTTCACTCTTAATTGATATTTAATGGCACCTTCCTGAAAACTCTCTTGAAGAAAGATGATCAATTTGAGAAAATTTAAGCCAAACAAATAAGAATTGAAAGAGAATTCACTCTAATTGATATTTAATGGCACCTGCCTGAAAATCCTCCTGAAGAAGGATAATCAGTTTGAGGAAATTAAGCCAAACAAATAAGAGTAAATTTAAGGGTTGTATGGAGAGAATATCAATTTTAAAAATGGCTTTATATTTGTGCAATGAATTACACAAATGAGTGTGAAATTTATGGTTTTGAGTGCTCTTGATTTTGATGACTTATAATTGCAGAAAACAAGAAATTAAATGCAATAATCAATCAAAGAGTGCCCATAATTTTTTACCACTTAGGTGTCGGATGCAACCGAAAATGCACCTAATTTGCCAATTTGAAATAAATGTGTTGAGTAATATTGAAAATGCACATTATTACTAATTTTTGCAACAAAATTTTGATTTGTGTTGTGCAAAAATTTGATATTCAATGTCTCCTCTTGTTTTACAATTTTGCAAAGAATGTGACAAAAAACAAGTGCCCTTCTTTTTGAGTTGCAAAATAAACAAGTTTTGTTATTCAAGTGCTTCCCCCCTTTGTGTTATAATTTTGCAAAGAAATACAATTTCTTGTCTTCCCCCCTTTGATTTGCAAAATTAACAAAGTAGCACTCCTTTCAAGTCAAGTCGACACATGACCCACGTTTGAAAGGCTTTCCAGATTCAGTCGACACATGACTTGGTTTTAGTGGACCCAAGGTCTTCAATCTCTTCTCGGTTTTGCAAAAAATAAAATGTGCAATTTCTTGTGTTATATTCCTCCTTGGAGAAAACAAATGCACAAATTTTAACTTTGGATTTTGCAAATTTGGTGTTTCCTTGTGTTACAATTTTGCAAGAAAGAATCATTTTTTTTATTTTGTCCCCCTTTGATTTTGCAAAATTAACAAGGTGTTGAGAAGATTTTTAGGGCTCCCTAATTTTGCAAAAGAAATGGTGCTCTTCCTTGTCTTACATCCCCTTTTGTGGAGAAAACAAAAGCTCTCATGTGTTTTGAAATTTGCAAAAAATAGGTTTTTTGTTTTTCAATTTTAGTGCATAATTCTAATTAGGTCTAGCATAATTATTCAATAATAAAACAAC
Organism: Wollemia nobilis; assembly: GCA_028583015.1. Taxonomy (NCBI): domain Eukaryota; kingdom Viridiplantae; phylum Streptophyta; class Pinopsida; order Araucariales; family Araucariaceae; genus Wollemia; species Wollemia nobilis. The sequence continues at coordinate 688,310 of JAQPPZ010002889.1, read as the reverse complement.
TTTTGAAAAAAAATCACTTTAATGTTTAAAAAAATGATTTTAAACAAAAGAATATTAAATTATTAAAAAAATACTAAAATAATTAAAAATTACAAAAAAATAAAATAGAAATTAATACCTTTGAAAAGTTTTGTTTTTGTGCAGCTTAGCAAAAAAATTATTTTGCGACCCCGTTGGGTATGAGCCCTACGCTGGCTCCTCGAGCTAGTCGGGCTAGCTTCCGATTTGGAAGCTTAAGCGTAAGATAAGCACTTTGTTCCTTTGCACCCCGCGCAAAAGGAAAAAAATTATGTGAATTAATCCCACATTGTCCAGGAGGGCAATGTTTTTCTCTTTAAAATAAAGAGGACACACATATACCGTCGAATGCCTATGGGTAGTCAGCCGATAATGTTTTGCCATGTAGACCGGAGAACTCTCACGTGCCCGCCACATGGAGGAGGGAGATTACGCCACGTATTGCTAATCGCATGTGTCCGCCAACTCGACGATCAATGTTGCCACGTCACACGGGCCAACTCTACCGCCACGTCAGTAGTCGCCAATAAGATCACCACATAAGCAGCAACAATGAGATCGCACCATGTCAGTGCCATGATTTGCGTGCCTACTAGGTCTTTAATGCCTGCCACATCAGCTACCATATGACTACCACATCTCCACCCACTTTGATCCATGTGCCACCAGATGTCTGCCATGTTAGCACCTTGGGTTTTGTGCTCGGGTAACATCATCAGGGGTTGGTCGATAATTCTCAGGAATCATGCCCTTGTTGTCAATGCCAACCAGTTCGTGATTTGCATTGGAGGTGCAAGGATCAGAGTTGGTGACGTTAGTTGTCAATGGTTGGGATCTACGTCAAGAGTCAAAGACATCGGGATCTATTGTGTGCAGAGTGTTGGTCGCTAAAACGGTCTCGTTAGATGAGTGGTATCATTAGAGTTCGCCAACCATCGGGATCAATGTTTGTCAATGGTAGGTGTTAAGATTTTCATGCGAGAGGGTGTTATAGGTCGTGTCACCACTCCAGCTCGTCAGGTGGTGCAGGGAGCGTCGCCTGCAATCCAATCAATGCCCGTTTGATTGGGGGACAACCTCCAGGCTATCAGTCTTGTTGTCAGTTGCCTGACAGGATTGTCAAAATGCTGTAGTTAATGCACTTCAAACTACAAATCAACAGCTAAGAAAGTGCACAAAAAATTTTGAGCAACAGAAAAAATCAGTAACCAATCAGATTCAATGCTCGCATAAGAATTTGTGCCCAAAAATTCATGCCACACAAGTTAACGCCTATTCACCTGGATTTTTGTCTAGCTTAGTCCATCATTAATTAGCTCCCATAGGTCTTGTCCAATGTAAAATCTGAGAATATCTAGGATTTATCGACAAATTGAAACCTGGGAACCTCCAAGTCTTGTCCACCAAGTGGAACCTATGAGATTAAGCAAAAAGATTTCTAAAAATTTAAAAAACCCTTGATCGCTCATCTTGCTCTGATACCAATATTAGAATAGGAGCAACATTAGAAATATTATTAAGTTTCTAAGATTTAAATAGAACAATAATAGGCTAAGAATAGCCTTAGGATATTTAGAAAATAATATCCTAAAATAATACTAACATGTCTAACTACTAACAATTAATAAAATAAATGTGTCTAACTACTAACAACTAACAACGTAGTCAAATTGACTACGATGACTAACTTACTAACCCCAAGATATTCCATAGTGAATATCTTCTAGGTAATTAGTAAAAGTAACATAGAAATTTATATCTACTATGCGGTAAATAAAATATACCTAGGAGAATATTACAATTTACCAAATGAGGTAATAATTATAGTTATTGTAGCATAGTAACTCTGACAAGGAGACATCGACTTATCATCCTCTATTTCCAATTGGTATGCCACTCCTCACAAGCCTAAACTCGAGGATGGTAATGGAAGAATCATGGTAGACACTCTTCATTGTGGTTATTGAAGTATGGTCACCTATGATTGAAATCGCATCATGGTTGGAGATAAGGCAATTAAAGCTTCTTTTTTGCTACACGAGCCAAATGCTCAACATCATGCAAGGTAAGCGGATCATGCATATTGACCTCCCATTTTATGTCATCCTTATGGCCATGGTGAAAGGAAGATATCACCATTGTGAGACTCAAATAATAGGTATTTGTGAGGAGTCCCATATACTCAATGCAATAGTCCTCTATCAAGCCTGTTTATTTGCTCTGCATCAAACATACCACATCAAAGGTAGAGGGGCCCTTATCAAACTTGAGTAGGAAAATCTTCTTGAACTCTAGCCACAAAAAGTGATGAGCACGATGCTTGACTTCCCATAGAAGCCATTGATGAGCATGGGTACCCAACTTAGAAGCAGCTAAGGTGACATAGCCTTCCTCAAGAACACGATGCAAGCATATGATGAAATCCATCTGGGGTATCCACCTATGCAAATTTGTGCCCTCAAAGGTCAAAATACTAATGCAAGGCATAGGAACATCATAAGGCCACTCAAGTAAAAAGGTAGCACCTCTGCGAAGGGATAAATATTGGTAGCACATTCTAAATTAAGCTCACCCATACTTAGAAGATCCTCCATGGCAACATGGGGATGCATGTGACCCATGCAAAAGCGATTGTGATTGTGCCCAAATTCGACGCCTGGATGCAAGGACCTCAAACCATGCTTGTAAGTTGGCCAACAAAAGTTCTTGGGATCCTAAAATTGGAAATTCTTGACATTAGGAGGGTTATCTGACAAGAATTCAAGCTCATGTTGCTTATCTTGTCACTATATCCTAAAAACCTATTGGAACTCATTGTCCAATGTGTGCTTGGTAAGGAGGGGCAAAAGGGTGTTGCTTCCCAAATAGTTGGTCCATCTATGTCTAGATTGAATCAAGCTTTATTGACATCCCTATTTGTTGAGAACTAACATTTGTCATCATTTTCTCTAGCCTTGTGCACTCACAATGCAAATAATAATGAAAATAGGAGAAAATGCTTTAGGTAAGGAAGTGAGCATCCACAAGAGTGGGAGGGGTACTCATATTGCATAAAGAAAAAAGAGCATGCCCTTCTATCATCTTTTGCACCATCACAGGGAGCCAAAGTTGAAGCTCTAATACCACTAGTGATGAAACACCTTCCAAAAATAGCAACAATATAACCTAGAAAATGCAAAAACCAAAAACATTCACTGGAACAAATTTCAGATTCTATAATAGTGAATCAACTATAACAAGTAATAGATCCAGATTCTAAATCACCAACAAATCCTAGCCACTCAAAAAGAGTGAAGTCTCATAGCCACTTAAAGAGGGTAAAGTCCCATATATGCATCAATGGTGACTTGTATAAGTATAAATGATGATCGCATATACTACATAATTCATCTATTTATACACAAACAACTAACCCCCTAACCCTAATGCTCAAGAGCATACTTACCCTAACCTAGGACCTAAGCTAACAATGATAAAGATAGCCTAAGTAGCTAATTGGAGTCATTACACGTCTGCCTACAACTTCTAACTCCATGGCGAACAAAAAGTAAAAGTTACCTTAAAAAAAATAATAATAGTCTCATGCCCTTGGATTGCTCAAGTCATCCATTATACCTAGTCTTTACATTATTGTCTTTGGTAAGTAAAAAAAAAAAAAACAATTTTCATATCACCTTGCGTTGGGCTACGACAAAGACTTTTTTAACATAGTGTTGCGACTCAAATAAATAACAAGAAATTTTTAGTGACTCACATTACCTACATTTAACATATTCTGAGTTGTTGATTTGGATCTCCACTATTATGGAAATCACTTATTCCACAACATATAAGTTTTAATTTACAATAATCTTTTGCTCCCAAGTTATGGTGCTTAATATTCAACAAAGGTGTAAATTTAGAGATGATTTTCATGCTTTTGCTTAGATACTGCTATTGCAAAATAAAATCCCTCAAAATCATCATTGAAAATGATGAACCCACCAGTTTAGTTGGCAAAGTTAAATTTGTTCCAGATTTGGAAAGCTACAAATTTTGTGCCCATTAGGGCAGAGGGCCAGGTGCTTTCTTATATCATACAGGAATAGAATTTCATGTAATCTTATTGTTAATTTGAAAATTATTTTTTTGAACAATGTGGTAATATATTGATACATTTTTGTATTTAAAAAAAAAAGGTTATTGTACAATATCTAGCTGACCAGTTTGAGAAAAACTCTCCTCTGACAAATTTTTCAGTAAACGAAAGTATTTATACTAATATAAAAGGGAATAATTTTACAAAATTGTAGAAACTCATTCTGCCATCAAATGGACTTACTGTAGTTCATATTCCATTACCATTATAATATATATTAAATTGTTATGTTGTTCAGCATAAGAAAATTTTTAACAGTCATCATTGCACATTTGAATAAATTGCTCTACTCCAACTCCTGACAGTTATTTTCCCTTACTTTCAAATGCACTTTCTCTGTACTTTCTTAAGATCATTTCCTACAACAAGGCATGATGTACCTCCTTGTAAAAGCTATTTCTGAAGTATTCTATAGAATACAACATCCATGTTTTACGCATTCTCAATTTTTGTTTTGCTGAGGTAGAAGACACCTTCTAGAAAATATTTTATCGAGGTAATCATATGCAACTCTTACCTAATTTGATATAGAAGACATAACAAAATCATATTTTTAATCATGAAGTACTATGGTTCAACCACTACTGTCACTTCTGCATCTTCACCATTGCTATAAGAAGCAACTTTCTCCTCTGCAGCATTTTCAGAAGCCTCTACAAGGCCATGTTTCTCCTCTGATTCGCTAACATAATTCTCTTCATGGTCATGTTTCTCTCTTAAATGGTCTAACAACTTCTCTTTTATTTTCTTTGCCAGTTCATCACGGATGTCTACGTGCTCTGTAAGAAACCTTATGGTTCTATCTCTACCGTTAAAATTTTTGCCATTCAAAATATAAAAGTTCCCTGATTTTGAGATTAATCTATGCTTAGATCCAAAATCCAGGATCTCACCTTCAGTGGAAATGCCCTTGCCAAACTCAAGCTCAAATTCTACTCTCTTAAAAGGAGGTGCCAGTTTATTCTTCACAATTTTAACTTGAACCTGATTTCCATATGCCTACCACAATGATTCAAACATTAGCACAAATAAAATAGGAATCTCCATGAAAAGACTGAAAAGAACTACCAAATAAAAAACAAATATGACATGAAGCAAATTCTTCTCAACTGAAGGACATAAACTGCTAGACACAGTAAATGAATGCAGAAGAGTAGAAGAATTTTTATAACAATTTATAGCAAATAAAATTTATTTTCTTTAGATGAAAAACATGAATTCATGTCCAAAAATTCCAATTCTCAAGAATATTTATTTGTTTATTTAATCGAGTGTTAAAACTGGTGTCTAAGGCATCATGGAGTAAATGGGATTAAATTGAGTGCAACCCAAACTTGTATCTCTGCATTGTGATGGACAATCCCGCAACAAGGCAGCCTGTGATGATGCACTTCGTTGCAATACCATAATACTGTATTATCCCGGTAATATGGGCAGCATCCGTTTCAAACCCATATAACCAATTTAAAAATAAAATCTCTTTTATTGACACCAATCTATATTGATCTCATTCTGTTTTCTAATAGATACAGAAGAAAATTAGTGAAATATTGAAATTAAATACCAACCTATTATTTCTCCAGCTTAAGAACTATGAAGGCTCACTTTTTTAGATAGTGAAAGAAGAGAACTGGCATTACAAATTTTGAAATCCCTTCAGCAAGGGTGATTTCAACAAAAGAAATAGTGTCATTGTAGAATAATGCAAACATACACTGTCAAATGCTATGTTCAAGCATCTTCATTTTTTGAAATAATTTTAGGCAATATATGTTGCTTGACACTTTCCTATAAATTAAGGATAAAAGAACTTTTATGTTAAACAGAAAAAAAACATAAAATAACATATCCAAGACAATACTCATATCAAGTAGTGGAGTAATCAATGAAATTGAGTTGGCTCACCAGGAAAATGAACAGATTCAACTCACTCAGCTAATACTTGGACGAAAAACCAAACTTATGGAATTATACAACCTCTGTGAATCCAACAACAACACTCAACTACTTAAAATAGCCCAAAACACCATGAAAAAGCATCATGGTTTGGATTTTTGCCTATACTTCCTTCCCCCCACTCCCCGAAACAAAGACTTGGTGAAAAAGATAATCTGGACACTAAAATCATAGGTTCAATAGATTTCCTAACCAAACTGAATTGGGAGGAACAAAAATATCTCAAAACCTCTAATATACCTTGTACTTTGAGCATTTAGTAATGACCAAGAGGGAATTTTGTCCAAATTTTCTGTTTCAGGAAAGCTTAGGGCAGTGAGCAATTGTTGGAAATCTTGCACACAAGGACTTAAACAAAACTGGATAAATTCAAGGACACTTCTGAGGGATTTTATCATCTGCTAGTTTTTTAAACACTGCCCTCCCAAAATAAAAACCTAGAAAATAGTGAAATGGAGCTACGTAAGGTCTTTCTACAGAGAATTTTGCAAGGGAGGCTAGAATGCACTTTTCTTGTAGTGAAAAAAGGAGAACTGAGGGATGAACTGATTTAAGTACAATGTTGATTAAAACCAGTCTTAATGAAGCTCCATGTCAAGCATGTCTATTGATGTAAACCATAAAAAGGACACCTGCTTGGAGATCAAGAAACATGAAATAGAAGTTGGGGGCCAAAACAGGGCAAGTTCCTTGTATTAGTATTAAAACGGTTAAAGATCATCTTTAGCCCCCATGCTAGTGCCAATTTTCTACTTCTAATTGATATTTAGAGGCCCCAATTGTTCCTATTTCTTCAATCCCTAAAACCCTTTCTACTAATCTCAGGGTATCCTTCATAACACCAGTTACATAAAATGTACTCAGATGTGCACCCTTAAATGTTGCTAGTTTTGAGCCACCTTACAAATGGATGTTGAGAGCATAATTACCAGGTTTGTCCGACTGGACCAAGTTCATTCCAGTTCGTACTTCCTGGGCAATAGATATGGCAATGGAGGACATTCAAACTACATGTAGGGCCATGGACTTCAAATGCAAGTTTCTAATTTATTTTTAAAAATAAGTGGCAGCATCAATATTGTAACAGGCTAGCAGCTGGCTACTCCCTTAACCAAGTATATTGATTTGTAAGTAATGGCAATGCCAAATCCCCCATTTGGACCTTTTGATGCACATTTTTACCATAATACTTCTCTACGTGATGACATTTTCATGTAGATATGTTGATGATTGCATACAGGTTTTGCTTATTTTGACACCCTACTCATCCTACAATACTTTTTAGTTAGCAACTTACAAACTTATAAACTATGAAAACTAAATTTGCAAAGACTAATTTAATTTGATAAAATGTTAAAAAAGGGAGTATTTGATTCAGGATTGTTTAAATTCATGTTTCCCTTTACCATCTTCAATAAGGCCAATGGCCATTAGCTAATAAGTTTCATAATTTTGTTGAACAGAAAACCAGAAAGGCACATGTGCACGAAAGCAAAAGTAGCTCCCAAAATAGAAATGTTAATAAGTACGAAGTTGCCATCTATTTATAGAAAAATCTAAATCTAGATTTTACTTACATAGTAACAAAAACAAAAACAAAAAAGTCAAGGGCACGTTGTATCCTTAATTTACATGCATCAACAAACAGATTTAAAGTTCAACTTATAAAGCAAAAAGGCGTGGAGCCTCTGAAGCTAGAGACATGGAATATTATGATGCAAGAGCAGCAAATGTAAAAGAACAAGGGATGTATTTAGGGAAAAAGTAAAAGGGAAAAATCTCAATATCATGAAAAGCAAATAATAAACAAGTTTTAAAAATAAAAAATAAAAAAACTTTAAAGTAGCTTTCGTAATAAGTGTTATTTAGAAGCCCATGGGGTTTTGGGCAGTTGGTCAGGAGTGAGGAGTTTCACACCAAAAACCGAGGTTCCAATTTCATGGGTGAAATTTAACATTTATCAGACAACATGAGGTCAACTGTTTAAATACCTCAACCTTCAAGGAGACCCAGGTTCAAAATTTTTCCAAGCAATGTGCAGAATTAAGAAAAAAAATATGTAGTTGCAATGAAATACTGGTGGGGTCCATTTCAACCCAATATAACTAATTTAAAAAAAATTAATAAAATCCGCTTTCTAGGAAGAAAATTAGTTCCTTATAAAACAAAAACCATGTAATATCTCCTGTGTAATTGTTTGGAGGAGAAGAGATTGCCTTAGAGTGTTCGGTAAGAGTCCTGTTGAATTCATCCCATCATAGTTGATCATGTCTTCCCATTGCATCTTCTTTCATCTTGTGATATAGAATTGCAAGCATATGAGCCAACAATTTGTTGCTGAGTACATCCAGGCTTATGATTGTTCATCTCAAGTGAATTATTTGTACTCAGCCTTTCTCTAGTCACAAAAACTATTGATTTTGTTTCTTTCATACTTGTTACATCTGTGCACACACAACATATGAAATTATTGTTAGAAGTCTTCATATGTTTTCCTGTTCTACATGTGTTTCTGATTGTGCTTTAATTAGTTCTCAGATTTTACAGCGAGACCGATAGACGGTTGACAACTGCAGTGTTTTCCCTTTTCTAATCTCATCTAGGAACTAAGTTGAATACATAATGCCCAATGTATAAGGCTATTAGTTGTGGCTTGAGATAATCTACTTCTCCAAATCTAAAATATAAAAGGACACATTGTTTCCAATGGCAAATCAAAATCCATGTAGGTAGATGATTTGACAACTCTGCATGAATGCACATTTGCATGAACATATGACTATAAAAACATATAGGTGCATGGGTGCTTGTGCAAAGTGTTGGTAATACATGCAATTAAAGTTGTTGTATGTGTTAGTTGTCACATGGTGTTGTTCTGTGTGTACATGGCAATATAATTGTTCATAATAATGTAATGTTATGGGGTATTTCAATGTTTTGATGTACATGGGTATTTCGGTGGTAGTTGGCAGTTGCCAACCACTTATCGACCCTATGACACCTATAAATACACATCTACGTGGGATATGTCGAGAATATTTATTGGTGGAGTTGTTTTTCGAACTATGATGTTTGTCAATATCGGCCAAGATAAGTATGTGTGTCACTTTGTCAAACCATAAAGTGCTACAAATAACTGGGTTGTGCAACATACACCATATGTGAAGTGTATCTACAAGTATATGTAAGTTATTCCCATTGTGTAACTTTATATATTTATAGCGCAACTAAATTGTGACGTGTTGCGTTCTATTTCTACATTCTAGTGTCATTGCCTATACAAAGTTGGGTTGGACTTGGTGATATGGAATTGTAACAAGCATATCGCTTGAGAAAGTAAGCAACGACAACAATAGCATGATTAAAATGTGGTCGACGAAGAACATAGTCAAGTGTGCGTTGTCCCTAGGTGGAGGGAAGATTGAAGTTTGCAACAAAAAATTATGCTGACTTGTTTTTGATGTCAATGAAGGACCAAGAGAGAAAGGCATGCAACTGTTGTCACATTTTGCAAAGGGGTACCAATTCTGAAAATCTGTAAAAGGTTGTTGCTACCTTCCTTCTTTCTCCTCTCTTCCAATTTCCTTTATGCTCTCTCTGCCTTTCAGCTGTCTATTTTTCTTCTCTGCATCTTTGTGGTTTCAATGTTTTCAGTAGTTTCAGCAGGTGGGCAAGATGCCCCAAAAAATTCTAAGTGTTGAGCCCGCCCGAAGTCGCAGTGACGTCGAGTGGCGCTCATTGTTTCGTGCGACATTGGGCAGGCAGTGATAAATTTGCCCAAAGTTTCTCTAAGTGTTGAGGTTGGCACCATCCGACGTCACCCGATTTCGTTGCGTCGTTCGACGTCGTGCCTATTTTTGTGCGCCTTCGGACGGAAGAAGAAAAGTGTAAGAAATTTAGGCTAAGTGTTGGCTGCCTTGCGCCATCCGACGTCGCCCGATTTCGCTACGCCGTTGGGCAGACCAAGATGGAAGAAGTCAAGCACAAATTCGTAAGGCAAGAACCTCCCGTCGTCACTGGATTTCTTTGCATCGTTCGATGTCGCGCCTGTTTTGAGCGACATTGAGTGGAAGATGAAGAATGAAAAGAGAGTGGTTTCTAAGTAGAGACCCATCCGTCGTCGTCGACTTCCTTAAGCACCTGCCGTCACCTCCCCCTTGTCAGCAGATATCAGCAAATGACTTTGATCATTCCCCCCTTCATCAGTAGACTTCAGATCAAGGCCAAATGTGCAGTTTTGGGATGTGTGTCAAGATGTGACAGAAGGTGTGCCACCAAGGTACAGGGTAGATGAATATTGAAGAACCAACCATGTTGTGCCTGCCGCATTCAACCAGATCTAACTGCTCACCTACCAGATCCCTACGGAGCTATCACATTTCTAAGTAGACCTTATTGTAGGTACGCTCATGGCCCGCAGAGGTCAAATCTCAGTAGCTTTTGGTAGCTTTAGGCAGCTTTTGTCAAGGCTAGGATTATGTGCCTAAATGTAATTTAGGGAGGAAATTCCTACTATAAATAGCAGTGTGCTTTCATTGTAAAAGGGGGGGAAGAGGGACATATTGGTAGAGAGCTTTTGTTGTATCAGACACTTGCTTCTAATTTAAAAGCATCCTTGGCTCTATTACTTGTCTTGTTCTTTTATGTTACCTTCTGCAAATATTTTTGCTTTATGTTCATTTATTTTTTTTATTGTTGTAATTCTAAATCTGAATTAGAGCATTGGCAATTAGATGAATCTGGAATATGAAACTGAAGGATACATAAGGATGAGTAATAGTAATAGTTTTTGTTACATGCTTTTGCTTTAATTGTTGTTGGTTTGTGTACTAGCTAGTAATCATGCTGCTTGTTCTTCCTCACCCCTAGCACATGATGTTTGCATTTCTTTCAGCATTTTATTATCTCTTTCCAACACTTTTATCCAAAAAATCAAGTAGATTAGTATAGGAAGCCGGCCTTCTCCGGAGATTGGTACGGAAGGCATTCCTTCCTTCTGGCCTTTCAATCTGCTAGGCGAATCTAGGGCACAATAGATTAAAATCCTTTCCTTAGTGGCAGATTCGTAACCAACAATTTCTTTGGCACACCCGGTGGGACATGAAATTTTCCCACCCCATAAGCAGTATTGAAACAATAGTGTTCACCTCAATACTATCAGATTTGAACACCTGGCGACTCTGCTAAACCTAAATATTCTCTGAGTCTCAAATACTGGTCCAATATCAAAATTCCTTCATGCATACGAGATGGAGAGCTAGGAACGTAGGTTGGGATCTTGAGTTTTATGAGCTTGACATTAACGCTACTAGAGAACACCCGAGGCTGATAGATTACCAAGTTGATTTAGACGAACAAGAAGTTGAAGTCGATGAGCAAGAAACAACTAACACTGATATCGACTACACTACTGACCAGCTCGAGGAAGAATATCAAGACGCAAATATGGCAAACCCTCAGGAAAATGCTCTGATCTATTCCCAATTGTTGATTCCATTGGACCCCTTCAACTCCCTAGACAAAATGTTGTTCCACCCGCTGCATTAAAGGCTATTCCCACATATGATGGAACTGGGAAGACAACCTTTGAACATATTCAAGACATCCTGGCCTTGGCTGCACTTCATGCCATCACGGATGAAAGTATGAAGCCTCGGCTGTTGGCTCTCTCCCTGCGAGGGAAGCATTTATACTGGTACAGATCCTTGCCAGAAAATTCTATCACAGGATGGGCTCAACTAGCTAGTCGACTGGTCAAAGGATCTAACGAGTCCGTAGATTTGTCCTCACTGTTGCACCAGTTTCAAACCATTCAACGACATCCACATGAGGAAATATCGGATTTCAACATAAGGGTTGCGCGGTCATGGAAAAGAGTGCTTATTGAACTGCACCCTTCGGATGGACAAGCTGCTCACTACTACCTCAAAGCGTTCAGCTCAGACATTAGTCTAGTCATCGGCAACTCAAAGCACAGAATTGGATATAAATGCCATAGGTAGACTTCCACACAAGATGCAGACACCCATCTACCCTGATTTTCCTCAATCGTAGTATCCACCAGCGTCTGCCTCATCTTCAACATACCAGAATCCATGGAACCCTGCACCAGTGGTCACTCTATGTCCTTTCCAGATGCATTTCCCCACTCAGCCTGCACCTCCACTCCCGTCGCCCACAACATCCATCACTCCCTACGCCTCCACAATTCCCCTCATTGCCTACGGCATCGTCGTTAGCTCCATTGCCTTCATCCACCCAGTCGTCACTACAACCCGATATGGATGTGCAGTCCAAGATTCTGCAGCATGTAGAGTCACTTACTTCCGTCTACTAAACATTGTCCAACGACATGGCCGTGATGAAAAAGAAGCAAGCCCAACAGAAATTTATTCCTAGGAGGCCATATCCTCCTCCCGCGCTGACAAGAGATCAAGCAGCTCAGGCCCATAGGCCACCGGCGAGAAATGTTGCGAGCAATGCCGAGCCGAGTACTTCAGATTGCGTGCACTGGTGCTCCACCTGCAATGATCCTCACGGGGAAGACAATTGCAGGCTGCATCAACATTATGTTCAGACTCTAGGCGGAAGCAACCCTAAAGATCAAGTGAACATGATTCGGTAGGAGGAGCGCAATTTTGGAGTCTCAAAAGAAGACCTAGTGTCAATTCTAATCAGGAGCGAAAGAAAGTCGATTGAGGTGGATGCGGCCCAGATGCAGCCTTTGAAGATATACATTAGAAGAGAGAAGGTGCAACCCTCCGTCAAAGCTCCCCACAAAGCACCTTTGTCCCTACCGATAAAAGAAAAAGCACCACCAGCCAAAGCTCCTGCAACTCAGGCTTCAGTAGCTGCACCTCTACCGAGACCCAAGAGTAGGCTTGAGAAAAGCTTAAGTATTTGTCGCTTACAAAGCGACAGAGGGTTGAGGCAACGCGGCAGTACCGCTCCAAATATGAGCCAGGGAAAGAAGTGGAGGGTTCGACCACTTCTACCTATAACATTGTTGACGAGCTCAAGAGGACCCCGATGAAGATTAGCATGTATGATGCCCTTCAGCTCCCTAGGTAGGTCGATTTGATGCAAGAGTCATTGAAAACTATCAAAAAGGGGAAGTCACCGCAGCCCGTGTTGGCTCAGCCCTTGACTAAGTCAATCATTGGAAAAAATAGACCGCCGCCCTTTTATTTGTCTTTGCGGATGGAGGGGCATGTGGTACACAACTGCATGGTCGACTCCAGTGCATCAACCACCGTCATGCCAAGGGTTGTTTGTGAAGAAATCGGCATGGAGTACACATAGAGCAGTCAAGGTGTCTTGCAACTAGATGGCACTCCTGTGAAGACAGTGGGCATCATCAAAGACATTCCTATCTAGTTGCACAAGGCGCCAAACATTGTGGTGATCCAAGAGGTTGTGGTTGTTGACCTGGAGCCCTACTTCGGCATGTGCCTCTCGAGGGAGTTTACCGCCAAGCTGGGAGGATATTTGTCGTTGGATTACTCACACATGGAAGTCCCTTTCAAAGGGAGGAAAGTCAAGATTTACAATGATAAACCATCCACTTTCCTGGTTGAGAAGATACCCGAAGAGGGGCAACAAAAGGAAACAGTCCATCTGATGACCGAGGAGTTGGCAGAAGTAGACCTGGTGGAAGAAGCCATAGAGCAGCTGCAAGTAGAAGATGAGTTCTCCTTGCTGGACTTCAATGCCATGATTGAATCAAACATAGGCTGCTACTCCATCACCCAGCCTGAGAAGCCAAAGGAGATGATGGAAAAGGACATAAGCCCTACCCCCAATGAGTTGTGGAAGCTGTATTTTGATGGCGCCCAATGCAAGAACGACATCATGGAAGGGATCCTCCTAGTCTCGCCATCTGGAATATAAAAGGACCACTGCTAAAGGCTGGCCTGGAGTTGCACCAACAATGCGGCAGAGTATGAAGCCTTGTGCTTAGGCTTGAAAAAAGCAGAGAGGCTAGGAATCAAACAGTTGCATATTTTTGGCGACTTAGAGCTGGCATGCAATCAGATCACCAATAAATGCTCTGCCAAGAAGCATTACCTCAAAGCGTACTGCAACCGTGTTTGGGACTTGATGGAGTCATTTGACTCCCTGAATGTCAAAGCCATCTCTCGTGAAAATAATAAACATACCGACATCTTGGCGTCTATTGGAGCCAGGTACATCCCGGCTGATGACACTATGCAGAAGTCGAAGCCGGTTCGTACCATCTACAAGCCTTCTATGCTTGATAAGGACACCCACTGGTAGGTGTTTGATTGTGATGAGGACATCATCAATTTTTTAAAACACAAAGCAAGTTCAATCAAAGGTAGAGACCCTAATGACATCATCAATTTTTTAACTATATTAACCCTTCGTATTGCTCATCATCAGGGTCTCTACCTTCGATTGAACTTGCTTCGTGTTTCAAAAAATTGATGATGTCCTCATCATAATCAAACACCTGCCAGTGTGTGTCCTTATCAGGCACAAAAGGCTTGTAGATGGTACGTATCGGCTTTGACTTCTGCATAGTGTCATCAGTCGGGTGTTACCAGGATTTGAAGGGGTACGACAAGGAAATTATCCAACACACCATTAAGATGGAAGAAGGGGTGAAACCCTACAAGCAACAATAGAGACCGGTCAACCCAAAGATCGAGGTTCTAATTAGAGCCGATCTCTTGAAGATGCTGGAAGCAAAAATCATCTACCCTATCAAGCATTCTTCTTGGGTTGCAAATCTGGTCCCCGTCAGAAAGAAAAATGGAGATATTCGCCTTTGCGTGGATTTTCGTAATCTAAACCAGGCTTCGCTGAAGGATCATTATCCGCTCCCACAAATTGATCAAATCCTTCACGTGGTTGCAGGGGCCCAGAGGTTCTCTTTCCTAGATGGATTTTTTGGCTACAACCAGATATGGGTGAAGGACGAGGACCAACACAAGACAACGTTCACCACCAAATGGGGAACGCTCGCCTATCAACACATGCCCTTTGGTCTTTCCAATGCAGGGGCTATGTTCCAGAGAGCCATGGACCTGGCATTCCATGAACTGCTCAACAAAATCATTGTCATCTACTTAGATGACATGACTGTGTTTTCACATAGGAGAGAAGACCACACCTCCCACCTGCGGCAAGTATTTGAAAGGTGTCATGAATTCGGCATATCCATCAACCCTAAGAAATCGGTCTTTGCGGTGAAGGAGGAAAAACTATTAGGCCATGTCATTTCTAAGAAGGGCCTTGCAGTTGATCGCGACAGAGCAGAGGCTCTTCTCCATTTGTCAATCACGATCAATAAGAAAGGGTTGTAGTCATTCTTCGGCCAGATCAACTTTGTAAGGAAGTTTGTGCCCGACTTTGCCCAAGTAATCAAGCCTATGGCCGAGCTCTTGAAGAAGGATGTTGACTTTGTCTGGACCGAAGAGAGAAATAAAGTCTTCGACGAGATCAAGGCCATGATTGCTCAAGCACTAGTGTTGATAAATCCATACTACTATAAGGATTTCATCCTTTACACGGTGGGAGAACCTAAAAGCTATGTTGTAGTTCTAACTCAAAAGGGAGACGATGGCGAAGAGCGACCGATAGCATTCTTGAGCCAAGTAATCCAGCCGCACGAAGAAAGGTACAATTTTATTGAGCGGCAAGTGCATGCAGTCATGAGGTCCTTGAAGAAATTTAAGAACTTTGTCTCTCAAAGTCAGATTACAGTCTTCGTGATACATCCCGATGTCAAAAATTTTATCATTCAAGGGGAACCTAGTCATAAGAGGGCAGGATGGATTGCCAAAATCCAAGAGTTCGATATAGAGGTGTGACCCACCAAGCTAATCTGAGGACGGGCTCTATGTTAGGAATTGGCCAGAAGTGCTGCAACCGAACTCTCTGCTTGCCAATGGGAAGATCCGATGATAGAAGGTAACTTTGCCAACTCCTTATCAGAGGAGAGCAACTAGACAGATGATTTAGTGTTGTATTTTGGCATAGGGAGATGTCTAGATTAGCGCAATGCCTCACAAAGAAGGAGGTTTAGGCTCAATGCCTTAAAGTATGTACTATGCCCGAGGGGCTGTATTTTAGAAACATTGACGGCATCCTTTTGTGATGCGTCAAAGAATCAGATAAGCCGAAGGTCTTAGGCGAGTTTCATTCTGGAATGTCGAGAGGACACCATTCGGGAAGGCCAACGACCTTAAAAATTATCAAAGCGGGCTATTATTGGCCCACCCTCTTCCCAGATGCGCACATGGTCTGCCAAAAATGTGAGAAATGTCAAAGGTTCGTGGATAGAAACAGGAATGCACCTATGCCCCTCCAGCCAATTCAGGCTGAGGCTCCCTTTCAGTAGTGGGGTCTACATTTTATTGGGACAATAACACCAAATTCTTCAATGGGGCATAATTTCATCTTGACAGCCACAGATTACTTCACAAGATGGGCTGAGGCGATACCCACCAAACATGCTAACCATGAGACGGTCATCGATTTCCTTGAAATTCTGATCACCCGCTTCGGGATTCCAGAAGCTATAGTGACAAACAACGATCCAGGGTTCGCAGGTGTTGTACTCACGAAATTCACCTGCAAGTACGGGATTTACCATAAGATGTCTTCAAATTACTACCCGCAAGGAAACGGCCTGGCCGAGTCCACCAATAAGAATCTCATGAAGATTATAAAGAAGACTGTGGAAAGAAACAAGAGGTCCTAGCACTTGCTTCTGAACCGAGTGCTATAGGCAGACCGTATCTCCAAAAAATCCATCAAAATGTTGCCATATGCGCTCGTGTACGAGAAGGAGGCCATCTTGCTGACTCATATTGAGATGCCCGCACTCTGGCTATTAGAAGATGAAAAGGACGATGCGGACCCCTTTGATGCCCAGCTCACTCAGTTACTGCGGCTCGAAGAGGAAAGATAAAAAGCTTATCAAGATTTTGTCAAGCACGTTGAGACTACACAGAGCTGGTTCTCAAAAGGAACTACCCTCGAGTCTTCAAGATTGGAGACTTAGTGCTGAAGTGGGATTCATACAAAGCAAAACCAGACAATCATGATAAGCTTGACACCTTCTGGGAAGGCCCATTCCAAGTCACCCGGGTGAACTAGTTCAACTCATTCATGTTGAGGGACATGGAGGGTCGGATCCTTCTGATACCTATTAATGGCTTTCACTTGAAAGCCTATCATCATTGAAAGTTTCCAGAGATCTTCCCTTGTACATATTTCATTTTCTACAGCTTTAAGTTTGTTTC
Organism: Wollemia nobilis; assembly: GCA_028583015.1. NCBI lineage: Eukaryota > Viridiplantae > Streptophyta > Pinopsida > Araucariales > Araucariaceae > Wollemia > Wollemia nobilis. The sequence continues at coordinate 670,925 of JAQPPZ010002889.1, read as the reverse complement.
CTTTTTCGAATGTAAATATTACTTTCAGTAGAAGTATTTTCCTGCTTTGAACCCGAGAAAATGAGCCAAGTGTTTTGTAGAAGAAGTGCCAGGTAGTTTGGGAGAAAGGTGGAGGCTTGAAAAATGGTTAAGGAAGGAGAGTCGTCCAAAGTCGCTCCAAAACCTTGCGAAGTCGGGCATCGCTCTAAAATTTTTGCAACGTTGGGAGGTGTCGAAGTCAACGCTAGCAAATGAGTGCAGGCAAAATTTGTCTAAGTATGGAAGCGTCGACCGAAGTCGCAGCGATGCCGAGAGGCACTCCCTGTTTCGTGCGACAACCGACGGAGTTCGAGCAAAAAAGAAGAAAATTTTCGAAGTGTTAGCGCCCACTGTCGCTCCATTTCGGAGTGACGCCCAGCGATGCTCATCTTTCCAAGCGAATCTTGGCAGGCCCATTCCAAAATGCGTGAGAAAGTAATTAAAAATTCTAAGTGTCAACTGTCCAAAGTCGCACATTTCTCTAGGCGACGTTGGCCGACGCTCACTTTTTGAGCGAACTTGGGTGGGACAAGGACTTTAGAGGGAAGAAAAGATGCAAATTTTTCCTAAGTCCCCAGCAACGCCTGTCGCCCACCAAGGCACCAAACACCTGAAGTTGCTCATTTTTTTAGCGATGCCGGGAGTCACTCCCCTTTTCGAGTGAAGGTCGTCCAACACAGTAAAGAGCCTCGTAGCACGTGCCCATGTGGCAACGGATGACGTCATCAATGACACATGTTTCAAAAGTGAAAAATGATTGCACGACTTTCAAGATAGATTTCATTAAAAGGAAAGCACGCCCTGGGCCCATAAAGTACAAGTTGCGCTCCCCAAGGAAGATCTCACGCACGACTACCGGGGAATAACGACGCCACTCACCCACTTTGCGCAATAGGATTTAATTCTACCATCCGCTATTAATGACTTCCTTTTTACCCATCTCTGTAAAAAGAGCTCATTCACTCAGATTACTATTAGAATTAACTGGAGAAGTTCGAGTTGCGCCAAAAAGATAAAATTCGAATTGCACTAAAGTGCAGCTGTATTTTATGATTTCTTTCACCGCTATGGGTAAGAAATTGAGCGCAACGAAAGGAAAAGCGCCTGTACAGGCAGCATCTAGCGTGTCTCAAGGTGAATCAGAGGAGCAGGCGGTTTCAAGTGCGCCTGAGAGCTAATTGTCGAAGGAAAAGAAGGGAAAGAGCAAGGCGAAGAGCACAGAGAAGAAAGTTCCTCCCTCGCCGCTTGTAGATCACCTCGAAGAGTACAAATATGGTGAGTACTCACTCGGTATCATGTAGTTGTGACTCACCATGAAGCAATGGTGGGAGAGGGTGTTGTCCTCACATCATTTCGATGCGGCCTGTCATTCAAACCTGTTCTGGTTCTTATGCCCGTCGGTCCATCACTGTCTAGAGCTAGTTGAATCTATTGTGTAGTACTATAAACCCAGCACCCAACAGTTCTGTGACTACGAGGGGAAGGTATTATTTTCCCTCTTCAAGGAAAGCGTTCAAATAGCTTTCGTGCCAGGGCATGCACCGGACCCTAATTGCACCATCAAGAGAAACAAGCAGGTGCATCGATGGTAAGAAAATGAGGGGTTTCCTCAATTCTGAGCTAAAGCAGCCACTGCCAACCTCAAAATGGCTATCACAGCCAATACCCATGGCAAATTTCAAAAATTAGTACATATATTCTATACTCACTTGGGTTTTGGGTTGCGGCACTGACGTAGTGGTGCACCCATACCAAATATCTCTTATGGAGTGCATCCTGCATGGGGAAATCTATGACCCCAATGCCCCGAAAAGAGGAACGCGACCAGTCTATTTTGACTAGGCAGACTGGGTGGCATACGCTATCCACTCGAACCTTGTGGAGTTGCAAGAGAAGAGAAGCACGGAGTTTAGGCACTATTTGTTTCTAGCGTGGTTGTGCATGTTCCATATGCACAACAGAATGAAGATTGTTCCATTTTAGAAGGAGGACGATAAGGGAGTGCAGTTGTCGGTGTATGAATGGACTGATATTTTATACAGGAGGGGGTCATATTATCATTTTAATTTCAAGTTTTTGGACATTGCCCTAGGCCTCTTCAACGACAAAGCATCATGTCCTCCTCTGTATATGATAAAGCACCTGGTGCAATAAGAAATTGGAGACACATTTAGGTTGACTCAGGACATCGTCATCAGGGTCCACGGATTCAAGGGCAAGCCTTTTTTGCTGCCCTATTTTTGCATAGAATATCACTTCGGCCTGGAATCAGCACAACAGATGGACTACGTGGAACAAGAATTTTGTCAAGGGCCAAAAAAGAGCCCAATATTCAGCTACCCTATCATCTGGGGAGATGTTGAGGTCCACGAGGTCGGGCAACACGTATATTTGACAGATACCCTCCTAAGTTTCGGCCTGGTGCAGCTTCCTCAACGCTGGAAGTACGACCCGCTTGGAGCAAAAGGGAAGTTCATACATGTTTACCCATGAAAATAAATTATGGGAGAAAGAAATAATCCAACAGGAAGCGATTTGGAGTGGCATATCGAAAAAATGCAGTCACTCCCGCCATGGCACGACTTCTATTGTATAGAAGCGAAGTATGATCCCGAGCACAACGATGACCACAAAACGGGATCTGTGGGCTACAGAAGAATGTTGTCAAAGGTGGCGCCACTAGGCTGGAGTGAGGACAAAATAGTCGAATGTTGGATAATGAGGTGTCGTATAGGGCATGACAAGTCAGAGAAGCTGTTGGCCAGTGACCATGAGTTCTCCAAACTCTACAACAACAACATTGACAAGTGGCAGTCGCTCGTGTTTTGTGATATCGTGTCCCGAGGTGTCTGACCCAAGCATAAAAGGAGGTCCCCACATCAATAATTAGTCTGGCAAGGCACTTCATTTAGTGAAGCATTAAGGAGCCAAGGAGTGGGTCCAATGATGCAGTCAACCCCTAGAAAGGTCGTAGTAGTCAGAAAGGGAGCCCGAGCAATCAACCAGTGGAGCATAAGAGAACGTGGAGCCATCAAGGTCAAAGCCTAAGTTTAGATTTATAGTTTCCAACGTTGAGGCTCCCCACACATCAGCCACAGTCGCTACACTAGAAAAAGTGGCTACGTCCAAGGAGAGAAAGAGAAAAGGATCTGAGAAGACCAAGGAGAAGCCGCCAATGCCTACAAAGGAGACTATGCACCAAACCAGGGTGACCCCACAAAAAGGGGCTACTACGAGTGAAATTGTGACCATCTTAGAGAATAACCCATAGAATGAGACAAACGTGTGGGTCGCTAGAGTCATTCAAACACCAACTCAGGCGAAGCTCGTAGGTACGCATTATCTACCTTCGCAACAAACCTTAAAAACTCTCTGCTGCCACTTTCCTCCCCCGCCTCTGAAACCATTCAAGCTGCCTCATCCCAGTCCCCTTTTACGCAGCCTCAGCTTGACCCGTAGACATTTGGCCATTTTGCCCAAGATCCCAATGCCTTACTAACCCTAGGCCAAACCCTAGGTTTGTCTCATGCGGTCAACGCTGAGGAAAGCCCTTCATCCCCTCATCATTCATCCCCCATGGTCACTACCCTAGAGAACCCATCTCCCCCTTCGCAAGAGCCGTCCACTTCTTCCAAAGCTCGGTTGCCTTCAAACGTGGTTGGATCTTCTTGCACGCCCCCTACTTCCCTGTTCACAGGAAAAATGTCACAGCAGGATTCAACTTTGGTGTACCCTCTATTCGGAGAGTTGGAGCTGGCAAAAAAGCAGCTACAAATTGCATATGACCAGCCTCTGGTGGCCAAGGCAGCCCAAGGCTCCCTCTCTCTTTTCCAAGGAGTCAAGAAGCGAAGAGGAGAAGAGATCGTCGTTCCAGAAAAGCGTGCTAGGTTCGACCTGGATAGGAGGATAATCCATACAGAGAAAAGGGTGCCCAAAGTTAAAAAGCCTATCAAGGACATGACCGACGAAGACTATGAGTACCAGACCAGGGACCAGAGCTTTGATGATATCATCAAGGAATATGAGATAGGCGAAATCCGACGAAAGGCTGACAAACTGTTAATCAAGCGGCTGGAGATGAAGCAACAACTATATCAGCTCCAAGATGACAAGAGGGAGCTAGAATAAAATCTAGCCAAGACACAAGCATAGTTGGAGACTGCCCAAGAGGAAATTGGTAAACTGAAAGAGAAACTTGCAGCTGCTCAAAAGGAGACAATGGATCAAAAGGCGAACTGCAGAACAGCTAGCCAAGGAGAAAGAAGGTGCACTGGCGCAGGTTGCATAACTGCAAGGGTAGCTGCAAGAAATCAAGAAACAACTAGAGGAGAAAACCTCACAGGCGATCACATTTTCCAAAGACAGGATCAAAGAACTAAGGGTCGGCCTACTGAAGGGTTTTAGAACCCATGTCTCCAGGTCGCTATCGGTCCTCACCTTCATCTCAAGGATCCAAGACATATCTGCCGAGGGAAAGCCTGCGGTAGAGGAGGCCGAGCGCTGAGCACAACAGTGGTTGGACTTGGCGATCAAACTCGAGGAGTATGAGTGCAAAGGCCTCCAATTTCCCCCCATGTCATAGATTGCCCTAGACTGGGTCGATGCAAGGGTAACCTTGCAAACTTACTTTGAAAAGGTTGAGAGGATCAGGACTGCCAAAAAGATGTTGGATGCATTTCTTAAAGAGAAGAACATCTGCCTGTCCCCCTTTCACACCCTCTCTTCGCTCGGATTTTTGAGCTTTGTAAAATATGGAGAATGTCTGTCCAGAGAGTAATTAAAGCAGATCTAGGAGGCCTTTGAGGCAGAAACTTTTGAAATTGACAGCTGGAGTGACCTAGTTCAAGAAGAGCAGGTAACTCAAATGGTGTCTAGATTTTGCAAAATCAGCACCTGCCTTCACGAACTGGGATAGAGGTACAACACTATTGACATGCACCAAGTTGTAACATTTAAAAAACACTGAAAGACATCAGAAATCCAGAGCCCTTCCAAGAGGTAGTCTAGGCTTAGGCTCAAAGTGCATATGAGCATGTTCGCGATCGTGTTGATCCCTCCGAGCAAGAAGAAGAGAAAGGCATAGAATAATCTAGTTCGGAGGGAGGAGAAGAAGAAGATTCAAGAGAAGAGACCGTTGAGAGCGACGTAGAAGAGGAGCAGCTACCACAGCAGGAAACTCATCAGCAGAAACAATAGCAAAGAGATGCGGGGACCGAAAAAGACTCTGCGCCCAAAGGAAAGTTGCGAGGGAGCGATACCCCGCGAGCCGTCAGGAATGTTGTCACATTTTGCAAAGGGGTACCAATTCTAAAAATCTGTAAAAGGTTGCTGCTACCTTCCTTCTTTCTCCTCTCTTCCAATTTCCTTTATGCTCTCTCTACCTTTTCAACTTTCTATTTTTCTTCTTTGCATCTTTGTGGTTTCAATGTTTTCAGTAGTTTCAGCAGGTGGGCAAGATGCCCAAAAAATTCTAAGTGTTGAGCCCGCCCGAAGTCGCAGCGATGTCGGGCGATGCTCATTGTTTCGTGCAACATTGGGCGGGTAGTGATAAAGTTGCCCAAATTTTCTCTAAGTGTTGAGGTTGGTGTCGTCCGATGTCACTCAATTTTGCTACATCATCCGATGTCGTGCCTATTTTTATGCGCCATCGAACGAAAGAAGAAAAGTGTAAGAAATTTAGGTTGTGTTGGCTATCTTGCGTTGTCCGACGTCGCTCAATTTCGTTGTGCCATCCGACATCACCTTATTTCATTGCATTGTTGGGCAGACCAAGATGAAGTCAAGCACAAATTCTTAAGGTAAGAACCTCTCGTCATCTCTGGATTTCTTTGCGTCATCCAACGTCACGCCTTTTTTGAGCGACATTGAGCGGAAGAGGAAGAATGAAAAGAGAGTGGTTTCTAATTAGAGACTCTTCCATCGTCACCGACTTCCTTAAGGGTCTGTTGTCACCTCCCCCTTGTTAGTAGATATCAGCAAGTGACTTCGATCATTCCCCCCTTCATCATTAGACTTTATATCAAGGCCAAATGTGTAGTTTTGGGATGTGTGTCAAGATGTGATATAAGGTGTGCCACCAAGGTATAGGGTAGATGAATATTGAAGAACCAACCATACTGTGCCTGTCGCATTCAACCAGATCTAACTGCTCACCTACCAGATCCCTACGGAGCTATCACATTTCTAAGTAGACCTTGCTGCAGGTACGCTCATGGCCCGCAGAGGTCAAATCTCGGAAGCTATTTGGGGGGGAAATTCCTGCTATAAATAGCAATGTGCTTTCATTGTAAAAGGGGGGAAGAGGGACATATTGCTAGAGAGCTTTTGTTGTATTAGACACTTGCTTCTAATTTAAAAGCATCCTTGGATCTATTACTTGTCTTGTTCTTTTATTTTGCCTTCTGTAAATATTTTTGCTTTATGTTCATTTATTTTTTTGATTGTTGTAATTTTGAATCTGAATTAGAGCATTGGCAATTAAATGAATCTGGAATATAAAACTGAAGGATACATAAGGATGAGTAATAGTAATAGTTTTTGTTACATTCTTTTGCTTTAATTGTTGTTGGTTTGTGTACTAGCTAGTAATCGTGCTGCTTGTTCTTCCTCACCCCTAGCACATGACGTTTACATTTCTTTCAGCATTTTATTATCTCTTTCCAGCACTTTTATCCAAAAAATCAAGTAGATTAGTATAGGAAGTCGGCCTTCTCCAAAGATTGGCACGAAAGGCATTCCTTCCTTCTGGCCTTTCAATATGTTGGGCGAATCTTAGGGCGCAATAGATTAAAATCCTTTCCTTAGTGGCAGATTCGTAACCAACAACAACCCAACATGAATGTCCAAGAGGATCGTGTAGTTGATGGAGACTTGCATGATGTCACAAAAAATGAAAGCGTATTTGAAAATGCAATACACGAAGGCATGTGTGATAACGAGAAGTGCAAAAATATGCATGAAGATACAAAGCGTAAAGAACATGTGTGTGCAGGTGAAGACATGCATGCAAACAAAAATGTTTGTGCAGGGCCGTGCAAGAAAAGACATGCACAAAGATGAAGATGTGCACACAATTGAATAAGTTAATGCAATAAAACATGTGCATGTAATCGAACAAGTTCATGCAAGCAAATATGTGCACACAAACGAGTTTGTGTGTGACAAAGCACAATGTGACAAGTCTGACAAAGGAGAAAACTTAGTTCGGCTAGAAAGGCTAATAGTGGTTGAATTGAGTTGTACATTTGATAGTGCATATGATGAGAGTTTGGTACTAGAGCAACTACAGATTGGCATGTTCAATGGTGAGCAAGACATGAATCCAACATTGGAGCAACTATGGTGTGTCGAATAGGGAGAGAGACAGAGTCTCACATCGGAGCAACTGCAAGTTGGTGTGTCTGATGGTGAGTGGGACGGGAATTCGACATTATAGCAAATGCAAGATAGCATGTCCGCTAGTGCGTGTGATGGGAGTTCGATACTGGAGCAATTGCAAGTTAGTCTATCTAATGGTGAGTGTAATGGGAGTTTGACATTAGAGCAACTACAACTTGACATGTTTCATGGTGCGTGGGACAAGAGCCTGACATAGAAGCAATTGCAATGTGGTAAATTTGACAATGTGTATGACAACGGTGAGACATAAGGGTAAACATTACCTACATTGAAGCAACATGTCACAACAACGACTAATATTGGTGTGACACAAGTGTCCCAATTTTTATGGTGGTGGAACAGAGGACCCACTTAGACACTAGAAAATTTGTCTTACAATGTGAAAGGCAAATGGGGAGATGAGTGAAGCAGATTGGAGGGCATTATCCCTCCAATACTTTATGGAATCGCAATGGACTGGCTCATGGAATTGTCAAAGTGCAAGTACCACATCTAGGTGGAGTTACAGGAAGCCTTCATAAGGAAATTTAATTTGTTCCTCAATGATGATGAGTGCGGAAATCTACAATATGGAGCAAATAACAGGATATTGAAGGATTTTTTTAGCCATTTTGAGGAGGATTTGTCATATGAATCATATCCATTGAAGCAAAGATGGTTTGTGGAGGGCTTTCTTCCTTTGTATCGAAATAAGGTCAGGGTAGTCCCTCCAAAATCATATGGAGAGGCCTTTGAGTGAGCCATGAACTTGGAAAATGATGTGACATCACTAAAATGCTCGGTCATCTTAATGAATATGAGAGCGACTAAGTGACTATGATAATGAGAGTGGCTCCAGAGACAAAGAGCGACAAATTTACGGATGAAAGCAACTCAAAGGATAATTCGAGGATATCATCTAGCTATTGTGATCAAGAAGTCAATACAAAGAGAACTTTGGAGATGAAAGTGATGAGAATAATAACTCTAATAATGAGTGACATGAAAAACACAACTAACAACATAAAATCATCACTACAGGTATATACAACATAGAGGGAGAATATTCCAAATATAAGTATTGTTGGTGGCATGTTTGGTCACAACTGCCAAGGCAATAGAAGAAGAAAAATTGAGTATGATACTTATAGCAAATACATTGTGCACTGCCAAATATGTCAACTCTAGTGGCATTTCGCATGAGACTATTCAAGTGGTGCAAATTAATATGAGCCAATAATGTATAGAAGACTCAAGAAGCCTGAGAAGAATCAAATCCCTTAACAAAAAGCAAATGGAACTATGAACTTGATTACAATGGAGGTTGAGCATGCCACGGTTGACATGCAATGAGTTGTCCAGCCATTGACGTCAATGCATTCGAAGGCATTTACCTCTAACTCAAACATGGAAATTCTAGGGCAAGAATTTCAAACCTTGAGAAATCTTGGCACATTTTCGTTTCAATGATTTTGTCTACAAAAGGAGGACAAGAATACGACTAAAACCAACAACCTGTTTAAATATGAATGTGAGGAAGAGTGTAGTCCAAATGATGAAGGATGCCATTAGAACATGCATGAGTATTTGGATGACGAAGGATATCATCCAAGTAAGGAAGAAGGATGTTCGAAGTATGGATGGGTTTTTCCACATTGCACAAATCATGTGAGGGTTATTGCAAATCATGTCTTGGACTGTCATCCAAGACATAGAGATGGTCGTTCGAGCATGGATCGTTGTGAAAGTGAAACCCATGTCTTAAAAGGAAGAGAAACCCCTACCATCTAATAGAGAGAAATCCATGTCAAAGGAACATAAATGTTTGTCTTCCGAGGATGAGAAACCATTGTTTTTAGAGGAAATGCTTGTCATTTGAGGGTTAGTTGTTATAAACTAGGGCAAGGAAATTGTTGTTAGAGGTAATGTCCTTATTTTTGGGGGAGAGGAAAATGCTAAGACAAGTATAGTTTGACATAAATATAATGTTGTCCAATGCAAGGAGATTGTCATCCAATGCAAAGAGATTAGCATCCACCACAAGGAGATTGCCATGTGACACAAAGTGATTGCCATCCAACACAAAGAGGATGGCTTTCGATGCACGTTGATTGTTGTCTAACATAAAGAGGGTGTTGTCTATATAGAGAAGGAAGTTGTTGAAGCCTACGAGGAGCTGATTTGAACAACACAAGTGTTTTACCATGTTGTGTTGCCTATACAAGCTATTGGTGGGCACTTTACACATAATCTCATTGTTGCACCACATTCACTTTCAATGCATGCACATATTCTATCTTCGATGCATACACATCATTAGTCATCAATATGTGCATGTTGTCCATGCATGTAGTCAATACAAGTCGTTGGTGCACACAATTCTTGCATGCCATCCCTTGTTAGAATATGTTGTTTGTTGCAAGTGCATGCAGTCCATGCATGTCTTTTGTTGTTAGTGCATTGATGCAAGCAAGTTGTTGGTGCAAGCAATCATGCAAGCCATCAACACTTTTAATAGCTGAGCATAAAATTTGGTTGCTTTGGCATAACTAAAACAGATGGGGGTAACCCTTCTAACACTAAATGTTTAAGTAGATAAGACAAAACTGAATTTTTAGAACGAAGAGACAAATGTTTATGGCCACAAAATATAAATGAAGTTTTGAACATTATGCTAACTTCCCATTTCTCTTGGCCCTGGAGGTGCTGAGGGAATAATAAGACCTTGAAAGGCTTCCTTCAATTCTCCCCACATTCCATCTTCACCAATATTCACACAAGCAATGTGTTGAGAAGCTTCAATTACTTTAACTTTTTGGCTCCTCTTACTCTCAGCACATAGGGGGCGAAGGAGGTCGCATTTGCTTCTAATCCGAGTTTGCACATGATGTGCTCCAATATCCTCCCTTGGAATTGGTTCATCATATAGAACTTCTTCCTTGCTCTTCTCCTCCTTTTAGCTAAATATTACCTTGCTCAAATATATTCTTATACCTATCCCTATAAGTCAGTACGGTGGACTGTGAGTCTTTCCCCTCGGTAGGCCAAAGAAAATCCCTGTTGTTGATATATCCTTAAGCCCTTTTGTGATTCGATGAATCAGATCTTTACTCACTTGTAAAAGAGAAATAGTGTTTCTATAGTGACCATAGTAGCCATGTCAAAGTGTTAGATTCTCCTCACTCGAAAAAGAGTATATAGAATCTCTTCCTCTCTCAATGGGGGTTGGGTCGATTGAAGCAACTATCTATATGGGGTGGGTGCGAGAACCCAGTATGCTCCATTTACAGAATCACTTTCTTAACCACTTTCTAAACCGAATGATGGTAGACCTTTAACTACTACTTATGGGTAAACAACAACCTCTCCTGCTTCTAGCTCTCGAAATGGAAGGGATGCTCCTACCTTTACTTCTAGGTCTATAACCGTACGAAGGGAAGCTATAGGGTACGGGTCTTGATAAGGAACTTAAACCACAATTGGCTTTGCTCCTACCTTTCTTGATGCTTTTGGTGCTGCTCATGCTTCTATCTTTACCCTTGCCAGGTGGTGGTCAACTGCCTTCTACATACGCCTTTGCTATACCTATAGAAATAGATCCACTACTAATGAAACCTTTGCCTTTGTGTCCTTTGCCTTCATTGTTGGTTAAACAACTAGTGTTATCTTTATCATGATCATGGCTACCACGTATACCTGTCCTATTGGATTTTTCTCTTGAACTGGGTCTCGCTCTAGATTTAGTACTAAGTCTCGATGTGTTGGATCTTCACCTCTTGGAGCCAAAACTTTCACTGGCTAAATATGTAACTAAGGATGTTGGTCCTATAGCATTTGGTCCCATAGGGTATTGTCCTATAGGGTCCTAATCCAAGTCTTGATCCCTCAATTTAGAATCTTCCTTTCAATCATTAAAATACCTATCATGATATTGATACTAAAACTAAGAATCTCTACCATACGCATTAGACTATGAAGAAATACCAAAGCCAGCAAATGTGAAGCTAGGTACAAAGCCAACAGGTGCAAATCCTAAGCCAAATAGTGTTGATAGTACATGCGCCTTATTAGGTGCTACTGATCGAACTAATCTACTAATGGTGGTAAACCAACAGGCTATGCCTTGACTATTGGTGCATCTGACTCTCAATCTAGAGCTATTAGTTCAATAATTACTATTGGTGGTGGCAGTGGTGCTTCAAAAAATCATCAATAGCATTGCAAATATCAAAAGTTAGATCGATTGCTAGATCAATGGTTGGATATGCTACTTAATATGTTGTTGCTATCTCTGCTATTGATGCTACTAGAGTATATAGAACTGGATAAGCTACTATTGGTGGATCTGTAACTAGATCATATGTAGCTAGGTATTGATCATCAATTGGATCAATTATTAAGATAATGGTGCTAGTGCTTATACTGGTGTTTCAACTGCTTCATATACGAAAGAACCCGTAATAGATGTTGGGTAAACTGCTCTACTAGGTACCTATACTTATGGATTTGTTTATGCCTATGCTCTTGCCTTTGTTCTTGGTGTTACCAATAGATACCTTTGCTATTGGTAGATAAGTTGGAACTACTGGATCTTATACTAGGTATATTTCTATCTTAGCTACAGATGTTGATACTATTGGTGGTGCTATTGGTACTTCCATAGGATCTAGTACTAGATACACTATTGGATGTGGGTGTGAATAAGCAACAACTTTAAATAAAAATTCTACAATCCTAGTTTATGTCACCTATGCTACTATCTTTGCATTTTCTTATAGGTATGTTTATAGGCACTTAATATGCTATAGGTGCTATTGGTTATGCTTAATTTATACCCATCTTTGCTACTAATGTTACTGGTCCTTTGACTAGATCTACCCTTGCTTCTTATGTTGCTATTGATACTGATAGTTATGTTGGTGGGTTTACTGGTTCTGGCTATGCTTATACCTTTGCTTCTATAGAATACGTACTTGGATATGCTACTATTGGTACTCGTAATGTCACCCTCGTATCTGTTGGATATCGATATGGATCTATGGTCTCAACTGGTTATGCTTAAGGAACTATAACTTAGTCAACTGGTTCTTCATTCTTCAACTAGATATAGGACTAGCTCTAGTATTGCTATTGGTACTAATGGATCTACTACTGGTTCTTTAACTAGACCAACATATGGATATGGTTATAGCTCTGCTCTTGCAACCCTAGCTTATGGTGCTGGTCCTACTATTGGGTATGTTACTAGTGCTTATTACGTATTAGCTACTTATGCTCCTATTGGTGTTAATACTAGGTATGGATATTATGCTAGGTCTTGATCCATAACTAGATCTGCTGCTAGATCTATTGCTTGCTTTGATCTTGCCATCCTTACCTCTATTACTACTAGGGTTGGTTTTCGATCTAGAACAACTGACTATAGTATTGTTGCTTGCTTTGCTTATGGCGTATATGGATTACGAAGGTTTGGGTCATGCTCACAAACGTAAGAATCAGGCTCTCAATCACTACTCTCAAAATCTGGATCTCGACTAAAGCAAGCAGTTTGATACCCAGTAGATTTCGTAGAGCCAATAGCATAGCTAAAATTTTATCTTGTTAATTAAGTTGTAGATTCCGTTAAATATCCAACAACAACGATTGTTTAATTGACTGATCCAGATGATCCAGTTACAGTGCCAAAGTAAGCAGTTCCATACCTAAGAGCAGTTTTAGGAGCAACATTTTGATAGCTCATTGCCCATTGAAATAACCCATTTAAGTGGCTGGTAGCAGGGGCAACAAAGGCATATGATCCTGTTGATTTCGTAGTCGATTATGTTGTTGATTCCACACTTGATTCTTTATGGTTAAGCCATTGATGAAGTCATTGATGCAGTCATTTTTGATGTTGTCTTTTGATTCAAGAGGGAGCACTTGTATCATTATACGATGCATAGGTTACTACCCTTACTAATAATGTTGTCACCCTTATTGTGGTATCTAGTATCTATAGCGATGCAATGGTCACCATCCGGGTGGGGTAGTGTGGTATGTATGTTGTCAGATCAAGATCGAGATCTAGAGCCCATTGTTGGAAAGCCAATAGCTAAGGTTACAGTACCCATTTAAGTAGTATATCCATACGCATATCTAATGTAAGTAGTCAATCCACCTATATTATAGTAGTAGAATATATTACATTTCCACCAGAAGCATAAAAGGTAGAGGCAAAGGCATCACCCATAAGGGCCATAAGGGCATATATCATAATTTAGCACAATATGAGACTTTATGCACATCGATAATGTGTTTCAAGATTTTGCACATATGCCATTGTTTTGACTTCATGCACTTTATGCACCACCAGGCTTCGTTATTTTACCAGGTCTTTCACCAACACCACCTTGTCCAACAACATCCCTTCCAATTCTAGATAAATATCCAGATGTAGATAAAGATAAAGATCAGGATCGAGAAGCAAAGGAAGCATATGAGTAGTAAACAAAAGCAAAGGTGGAAGCAATGGTTGATGTTCATTCACCACAAGCAGCCGTTGAAGCAATCAAAGAAGCAAAAGCAGAGGCAAGGGCACCTACGGTAGAAGCAGATCCATTTGTTTCATATCCTACAACCCTTACCTCTATATTGGCAGATCCAATAGCAACTTATCCAGTAGTAGCAGCAACTTCTAATACCAGTGATCCAACAACACCTATTGAACTAGCAGCATCACAACTAGCTTCAGATGACCTAGGCATAATTATAGGACGAGATCGAGATTCAGTTCCTCCTGATGATCATGATTCATACCTTCGTTATCCAAATTCTATCTTTCATGATCGATAGGAATATTTTGATATTCTTTAGAGAGAACCAATTGCTTACCTTAAACCAATTACCAAGTCTTTTACCAACACCACCTTGTCCAACAACATCCCTTCCAATTCTAGACAAATATCCATGTAGTAAAGATAAAGATCGGATCGATAAGCAAAGAAGCATATGAGTAGTAAACAAAAGCAAGGTGGAAGCAATGGTTGTGTTCTTCACCACAAGCTTCTTGAAGCATCAAAGAAGCAAAATTAGAGGCAAGGGCACCTACGGTAGAAGCATTCCATTTGTTTTATATCCTACAACCCTTACCTCTTTTGGCGATCCAATAGCAACTTATCCATAGTAGCCACTTCTAATACCTGATCCAACAACACCTATTGAACTAGCATCACAACTAGCTTCATGCCTAGGCATATTATAGGCGAGATCAAGATTCGTTCCTCCGATGATCATGATTCATACCTTCGTTATCCAAATTCTATCTTCATGATCGATAGGAAGATTTTGATATTCTTTAGAGATAACCAATTGCTTACCTTAAACCATTTAAAGAGTCAAATCGATAGCCAGATTCAAAGTTTAAAGGTGGAGATTAGGATTCTGATGATCAAAAGAGAGATTATGATTTGGATCAGAGAGATGAAAATTAAGATTATTGAGTTGAATATTCCAACCTTTGTGATCGTGATGCAGTTACTGATGATCGTGATCCTACAAGTATTTCAAATGCTCCCTTTTCATAATGCTTACCGCCATCCCCTAGGCTTTATTAAGAGAGGTTTTCCATTTTCTAGCCCTTCTTTCTCCAAGGTCTAAATCCTGCACTCATCGAAACCATTGTTATTCCTTCATAAAACATAATTTTTCTTTCCTATTATGGCTTTGAATTGGACCAAAGAAAATGATGAATTCCACTGGTTCGAGGGTTGAGGGACAAGCACCTCGTTTCGATGAATGAGGCGTGAGGTTTTTTATCGAATGGAAGCGAATCTCGTGTGTCATATTTCTATCATTTTATCATATGATCACGCTCTAGATGAAAGAGCTCTACGTTCTTTACTCTCACACATTCCGGAAAGACTCAATCCTCATAATCATACTAAGGGACTCATCCAAGTTGTAGTAGGACATAGACATGGGAATGCAACTACCTAGTTGAAAGAGACAAAGAGTCAAGAGATAGACTCAACATAGATAGCCATTTTATCAAGGCCCACCTCTCCGTACCCCTCTGAAGTGACCAAGGCCTCCTGCTCATTTGGAAAGAACCTTAAATGTGAACCTTATATAAGAGGGGACCAATGATGAGATGAGCAGAGGGTTGGATGGTTTCATCACTCTACAAGACCAACAGGGAATGGGGAGACACTATCTATACCTGTATACAAATTAGGGATTTGACCATATAGAATAGATAATATTTCTCAAGAGCTATGCCATGATATAGCCTGATTGGTGGGAGTTTTATCTAAAGGTCCTCTCCTAATGGTTGCAAGTTCAAACCCCTCTCTATCGTATGCCTTGTCAAGGTGCAACTCTCTTGGTATTGAATTATCCTATTCTCTCCCACAACATCTTGAAAACTTTAAGCTGGATGTAGGAACCGAACCTTCCTTTCCTCTTAAACCCTAGGATGTGGTGATCGGTCTTTTTACATGGAATCAAGAGAGTAACCCTTCTTCCGTTAAAAATTTCTAGGATCAATTTACAATCGGCTAACCTTAAAATAGAGAGGTTTCCCACCCATAATCGATTGGTTGTGTTAGACTACCAGGGCTGCTCTCTATTTTGAAAGGGGCACTTGACCCTCTGAATCCAAGCTCTCTATCCTTATAATGAGTTGAGGGCCTTAAAAAAAAACTATTAAATGAAAGAAGCTTAATTTAAAAGGTCCCCTTTTAAGATCCCTTTTAAAATAGAGAAGATCAACCTTTTATTTTAAAACCCCTTTTTAAAGCTTAAAGGGAGAGCTTGACCCAGAGGAAACCACTTGGTTCATATTACACCTGTAATAACTTAATATACCTTCAAAAGGGAGAGGGCCAGGTCTGAAGGAGATAAACCCTCAATCGATTAAATAAGTAAAACCCTTTATTCCCCAACTTATTAATTTAAAAAGTGACCTTAAAAAGAAAAGTTATTTATGTACTCGCTTACCTTGAAATCTCACCCAAGGAAACTTTAGAAGCGAGTATGCTCTTAAGACATCTAATCGGGAGAGGTTTGCTCTCCTCTCTATATAAATCCAAGCCACACTCGCTTATTATTAAGCTCTTAAGGGGAACCAGACATTTATTCATTTTGACACGAAAGAACCCCCTTGCTTGTTAAATGTGTCCTTTGCCAAGGCTAGCTAAAGAAGAATTTTTTTGTTTTATTTTGTTTTAAAAAGACCTGGCCCGACCCTTTGCCTTTTAAATGATGGGGCCCGACCCTTTTAAATACCCTTTTAAATGGTGGAGGTGGGGGAGGGGAGGGGCTTTACCTCTATTTTGAGGGAGCAACTAGCTTTTAAAAGAGCGAGTCTATTATCTATGTATTAACAACCTACAAAAGAATTCTTCATTCAAGCAAGTATTTAGAATAAACAAATGATTGTTTCCCTTTATCTATAACCAGACCCCTTTTAAATTGAGAGGGTTTTCTTACCTTTTAAAATAGAGAGGGGTCAAGGATCTTTAAGATGTTGATCTCCTTTAGTAAAGACCAAGATTTTAAATAAATTAAGGGTTGGCCCAATCATTCATTGGAGTTTGAGTGCCCTTTTAAAATAGAGAGCCTTAAAAATGCCCTATAAGAAAAAACTCGGGCTCTCAAGATGGAATGGATAGTGATGAAGGTACCTTGAATAAGTGCTTAGCCAGATAACTTGGTCATTATAGATCAAGAGCCCATTCTAATGTGAGAAATATTTAATGGGAAGAAGAGAACCTTAATAAGGGGAGGGTTCCTCTATTTTGAAATTTAAATCGATATTGAATCGTTTTAGAAGAACCAACCGAGGACAGAAATGAGGTTGTACTCGTGCTAGTCAAGAAGACTTAGGATTGAGTTACTCTGAGCAAGAGAAAGAAATAATGGGTGGTCGATGCGCCTACTCTCCTCCGTTTGTTTCTAGCTGAAAGGTGGGCCCATTCAATTCGAGTGCATGGTATCCCCTGTTAGAGTCTATTACATACATTAAAACCCTCTTGGCCTATCGATTGAACCTCTATTTTATTTCAAGCAGTCTTAGGGTTTAAAAGGGCTCTCCCCACCGTTTAAACCCCACGTTTTAAAGGGAAAACAAGGCTTAGATATTGAATTTCTAAAAAAATACTATAGAATTCCCTTTATCTAAAATAGAGAGGGGTGAATACCTCTCTGTTTTAAAAAGGAAAGAGGGCACCCTTATTATTATAACGGAGCAATGCTCTATATCTCAGTGTATATCTCAATAGGGATAGGGCCCTTGCTCTTATGGTTGGTTCAAAAATTCTTCTTATTAATCCCAAAGTGGCAGCACTCTATATTTAGCTTTGAAAAAAGGGGAGAGGACCCGACATTTATTGACTAGCTAACTTGTTGATCAACTTAACCTTTCATCGATACTACACTTAGAGGGCAAGGAAAGAGCTCACCAACTAGAACTTCAAAGAGGCATCAATGATGATTTATTATAAGGTTCAAAAGCTCTCCTCTCCCCCACCATTTAAAAGAGTAAGAAATGGGCAACGACTCTTTAAAAGAGTAGAAGATTCTAGAGCTAGGTGTGTTATCGTAGCCCCGAAAAGCATTCCAATACTTGAAGACCTCTTCCAATTTTAAGAGCTCGGTCCCTCTATTTTGAAAGGTGCATGGTATGAATTCATAAGGTATAGCTATTCCTCAAAATCTCAGTTGCATCGCATGAATAAAGAACTAATTTTAAAAGGGATCTCTTTAAGTTATCTCAAAATTTGCTTTTAAAATAGGATTCAAAGCTCAAAATACACTTTTTTGAGTTGAGTTGAGCACCATTCGCATGAATAAAGAACCAATCCCAAAATCGTACAAGTCACCCTTCCCATTGATGGTAAGATCTATCCCCCTATTGATGGTGGAAATAGCGATGACGCCCACAAATACCTTCCCTAGTGACGCCCTCTCCCTTTTGTAGTCGGTTCAACATCTTAAGATAGCAAGAGGCTCTATTATAGATAGCTCGACCTCTCCATCTTTTAAAAGTCGTAACTGGTTCAAAATAGAGGGGAAGTTCAAATACCAACTATCCAAAGTGCCCACTCATACCTTTAAGAGTTGGTATGAGCCTAGGGATGAGTGAATACGGCTCCATGCGAGGGCAGCTCCATATGGGAAGTTGAAGACGAATCCTACTCAATATCTTGAACGGATAAGTTATTGTTTGAATGGGTAGTAAGCCCTCATGTTACTGGAGCAATATCGTATCATATGATGGGCTCGACCTATCTATTCATTGTTTGAGGTATAATCGAGATTTATAATGAGATGCTCCCCCATGTTTAAAAGGGTCTTTTAAGATAGAGGGTCCTCCCATTTTTTATTATAGGCTAAGGAAAAGGTATAGACGACATGAAGCATCTATATTTGCCAGACCTTAGAGTGTAGGGTCTAGGGCTCCCATACATACATTCCATGGTTACGCATGGGCATTGATCACAAATAGATCACCTGAAGTCATTATACCGATTGATAAAAGCGATAATATGAACGAGCTTTACTTTAATAATAGAGAGGAGAGGATGGTTTTTTAGGCGATTCAAGGCCTCTATGACCTAAAGGAAGACCTTATATAAGCTCAATTTTAATGATTCACCTTTTCTACAACCGAACCCTTGAATCACTTGTGTACTACCAACCGATTCATCACTCATGTTGTTTCAACATGTTTTTTTCTCCCACCCTAAAGTTGAAACCTTGACCAGATCATGGTTTAGATTAGTTGGGATTGGAATCATTGGAATTTGTTCCTATGGAAAAGGCCCTCAAAATTTTAAATGGGAGAGCCTCACCTCAAAAGGTCCTTCTTAAAATAGGGGAGGAGAGCGTTCGAAAAAGAAATCAATTGCATTGGAATCATTGGGATCATCATTGTAATCATTGGTTTGGGTGCTCTTAAAGAATGGTTTGGAATCAGCTTTAGAAAAGATCTCATATCCATCCGAGTTCACTTTAAAAGGTTGACTTCACTTTCAGCTTTTTTAGACAAGAGCAACACTTCATTTATTTATGGTGGAGAGAAATTCGCTTTACAATGAGACGTACAGATTCACTTCCCCGATCTTGTAAAATTGTATTCTCCCTTTTTGAGAGAGAGACCCCCTTAATTTTAAAAAGGGTATTTCTCTAGGCGTATCTCATATCGAGCTCTTTATTCGTAACCACAACGTTGTTCTCGATCTTATGCAAAGATGCGTACTTCCTTCCTCATGAGATGCGGGATGGGGACTGTCATTTTTGGATTTGAAAATCTTAAAAAGGTCTACCCTACCATATTTAAGAAGGAGGGAGCAAGCCTTCAAGATGCATCACATACCATAAGGATAGGAATCGCTTTACCTCGTTCCATAACGGATCAACCCCTTCAATATAATGTAGGGGATGAGCTTAATATAAAATTTGTTACTTGATTCCTAAGCACACAAGGGATATATAGAGCCCTTTGCCCTTTGAAAAGATAGATGGGGCCTTCTTTGCTTGCTTGGGAAGGGGGTGGGTCCTAATTCTTAGAGTTGTTTAACCCTTTTAAAGGGCGACTTTTTGTGATATCACCATGGCCCAACTATTTTAACCTCTTAAATAAATTGGAAATAATATGCCCCCCATGCTTAAAAGGGCCTTTTAAAATCCAAAGGGGAGGGGAGTGAGCCCTTTTAATTTAATAGAGGTAGCCTTTTCTCATTTCAAAGAGTCCTTTTAAAAAAACCATGGGGCCATTGACATATTTGAAGGTATGGAAAAGTGTGATTTTGTTGAGAAATGACTAGAGAGACTTTTGTTTTAAAACCCCTGCAAAGAGATTCTTAAGAATAGGAGAAGGTATTTTTAATGAGGGGTGCGCTCTCTTCTCATTAGGAGGCTTAGCAATATTCAATTAATGTAGTCAATATGGTGAAACAAGAATGAGAGCCTTTCTATTTCAAGGTTGTAACCCTCTCTATTTTAAAAGGGCTCTTCATCACCCCCTTCATAACCTAAGTCTTTGAGGAGGCCCACCCTTAGTGTAAAAGCTCTGAACCAGACCCTTATTAATACTTCTTTCTTCCCTTCTCGCGATTTTTATTAGAACTCTTGTTATTGAACCTCTCCTATTTCAAAATAGAGAGATTTGGGGTTGTGTTTTTATTAAATGGGGATAAAGGAATCCTCTTTGTGTAATTCCTTGCCGACCTCTTTATTTTAAAAGTGGTAGAGTCATTGCAAAATAAGGTGTGGGCCTCTAAATGGAAAATGGGTTGATTTCCTTCACCTTAAAAGACAAAGGTTCTTCCCAATATTTTTTCCATCGATAAGGGGATGAGCCCTACATATAAATGACCAACTTATGGCTGGGTGGGAATTTTATTTCAAAGAGCAATCCTTATTCTCGTCTATCTTCCACTCCCTTCCCAAAAATCCCTTCTCTTTCTTTTCGATTTTGGATGGAGTGATAAATCATTTTATATACCTTTCCTTCCTTTGATAAGAGAAAAACTAAGCCTTTTAAAATTATTCAATTGAAGGCGAGAGGTCCTCTCTATTATTTTAAAAGGGAGTTGCAACATTATTCCAATCTCATGGGCCAGTCGAAAGCACTCAAAATTTTAGTATTATCTTCAAATAGCTCTATTTTCAAAGGGGTTTGTTTTAAGAGAGACAATTGTTGACAATTTTGTCACATTGCTTGAAGGGGTAGAAAGAATTAATATTTTGTAAAGTATTCTCTTATTTTGCATGAATTTGTTACCTTGATTTTTGTATGTATTTTCAAGTATTGCAGCAATTTTGGCTTCCATTTATGTCCCCTTTGTACGTAAGCCATACATGTAAGAACTTCGCCAACAAAGCAAACCAGGTTAGCAAGCTTCGCAGGAGAAAGAAGGAGGAGAGATAGGATAATCCAGACAAAAACCTGAAAATTTGCTAAGGCACAGAATGAGCTTCGCTGGCGAAGCTACCACAACATTCGGTTTGGGCAAAAATCTCGCAAAGCGGCGATTGTGAATTGCTAAAATTTCCTAAGTATGAAGGAGTGCTTCGCTAAAATCTAAGTGAAGCACCCGCTTCGGCTCCCTCCTCTGGCGAACCATTCCTCCGTTGAATTCTACTTCGCCCCAAACCGCTATGAAACATCTACTTCGGTCGCCTTCTATGTTAAGATCCTCATTCGGAGCTTTGTTATCCTCGAAAAAATTAAGGAAAAGATTCTAAGGAAGGAATCCACTTCGGGCAAAATCCTTAGCAAAGCGATATTGAGCCCTCATCTCTGGCAGAGTAGTAAATAGCTAGAAGCCATGCTTTTTACAAGGAAAATCCGCTTCAGCATAGGAACCTTGTGAAGCCATTTTTAAAAGCCCCTTCTGGCAAAGCACATGACCATCATTCACGCTTTGGCCCACACCTGCTGTGAAGCAAAGCCCCGAACCAAAATTCAGCGAAGCTCCTCCCAGGGCTCAACCGACGAGGGTGCTTTCTTCAAGGGCACGCGTCCCAAGGCCAGGTATTTTTCCAAGGTAATTGAGTGTTTCATAAATGCATTTTTCTTGCCCAAAAGACTCGATGCCCATTTGCAGCAATAAGATATGAACTATCAGTTGCAAAAGAAGAGCCAAGGCAACTTGTGCATCCACTCGAGCACCTCACTCGGAGCGACCCAGGACAAGTCAAATGACTCATAAATGCAGGTTTCCCCGGTTGATGCGGCTATGTTTGCTAATTGTAGAAATGGATGTGAAACCTCAATCACAGAAGGGGACGAGCGCGGATTTTCATAACTACCAAGGGCGTACTTCCAAATCCAGCTCATTAATGGCTAAGAGGGTCGGGTCCTCTATAAATACCCTAGCATTGTAATGAAAAAAAAAGGGGAGAACTTTTGCTAGAGTTGTTGTAACTTGATTTTTGCAATTAATATCAAGAACTTTGGGCCTCATTTCTCTCTTGTATTCTCCCTATTGTGATTGTTTCTGCTATTTTGTCTTCATTTATGTACTGTGATTCTGAATCCTGGATTTAGGTGTGTGATTGGGGGCAACCCTGGAATTCTCCTAAAGGATACATAGGGGAGAAAATGTCGTGTTAGTTTTCTTGTATGTTGCCTGTGGATAGTGTTTCTGCTATATTTACCTATTTCTTAATTGCTGTAATTATGAAATCTGGATTTCGGCATAAGGGATTAGGCGGATCCTGGAACTCGTCCAGAGGATACATAGGAAAGCTAGTGTGGTGTTTATTTATGTTTCATTCTTTGTATTTATTGTTGCTACTTCAAGATATTAGTTAGCAATCGTGTTGCTGGTTCTTTCCCTCTGAAAACCCATTGTTATTCTTTCCCTTACTCCCTTTATTTCTTTCATGCACCCTTACTCTTTTATCTCTTTCCTGTACCCTTAGCTTAAAACACCAAGTAGTTTAGTAAAGGAGTCGACCTTTCTCCGAAGATTGGCACGGAGGGCATCCCTTCCCTCCGACCTTTCAATGTTGGTCCAGGTCTAGGGCGCGTATACATACAAATCCTTTCCTATGGCATATTTGTGACCAACAACAACCTTCCTTGACAAGAGGTCCCTCCTCCTTTTTAAAGTTGAAGTTAACCTATCTATTCTAAAAGGAAGGGAGTGCTCACCTATATTCAACAACCAAGGATAGAAGGAAGTCGATCAGCTAGCCCCCCTTTATTAAAAATGAAACACATCTCCATTATCCATAACTTCGAGCCCTATTATCTACGTAAAAACATAATCTCCATTATCTCTTAGAGACGAAACAACTCCATAGATCATAAAGATTCATGACCTTTTATTTTATTCAAGGCAGGGGCTCATCAAGCTACAGTTCAACAAGGGCTTGGTTGTCTCTCGTATGATGTGTAGTAGTTTATGTGGCTCATCTTGGGGATAGACCTATTCCCATAAGTCAGATTCATACCTCTTTATTCAAACTCAGCAAGGACTTTAGATTAACAACATAATAGGGCTCTTTAATACTAAAGGGACTTGACTCCAAAAATAACTGCTCTCTCAATTAATGATGCTTTTTCATACAGCCCTTCTAACGATCATAGTTGTTCATGACCCTATTCCACCCTTTCCCAGAGGATGACTAGACCCGTTAATCAAATAAAACCTCACTCTCTATCTCTCTATTTTAAAGCAAGCCCTCCCATATTTTAAAAAGGCCCTAAAAAAGGCTTGACCCTTTTAAATGGTGGGGAAGAGGGCTTTACTTACCTTTATATAGAGAGGAGAGGACTTTAGGTTAACAACATAATAGGGCTCTTTAATACTGAAGGGACTTGGCTCCAAAAAGAACCAATCTTGCAATTAAAGATGTTTTTTCATGCAGCTCTTCTAAAGATCAAAGTTGTTCATGACCCTATTCTACCCTTGCTCTAAGGATGACTATACCCGTTAATCAAATAAAACCTCTCTCTCTCTCTCTCTCTCTCTCTCTCTCTCTCTCTCTCTCTCTCTCTTTAAAACCTCTCTCTCTATAGTTGTTCATGCCTCTTTATTCAAATTCAACAAGGACTTTAGGTTAACAATATAATAGGGCTCTTTAAAACTGAAGGGACTTGGATCCAAAAAGATCTGCTCTCTCAATTAAAGATGGTTTTCATACAACTCTTCTAAAGATCATAGTTGTTCATGACCCTCTTCTACCCTTTCCTGAGGACGACTAGACTCTCAATTAAAGATGTTTTTCATGCAACTCTTCTAAAGATCATAGTTGTTCATGACCCTCTTTTACCCTTTCCCTGAGGATGACTAGACTCGTTAATCAAATAAAATCTCTCTATCTCTCTATTTTAAAGCAAGCCCTCCCATGTTTTAAAAAGGCCCTAAAAAAGGCTCGACCCTTTTAAATGGTGGGGAAGAGGGCTTTACTTACATTTATATAGAGAGGAAAGGAGACACAAATTTAAGTCTTGGATTTGAAGCTTTCCAAAAATGACAAGGTTTTTGTCCTTGGGAATCTAATCTAATTGACCCAACCATCAAACCTTTATGTAAAGGCTCGACCTTATTCACCTCTCTGGTGAATAAGCTCTCTATAATTCATATACAAAACTTCCCTCTATAGATAAGCAAGCCACTTTGAACCGGTACCCAATCCTGTTATGGTTACACACTCCATGAAAGCGCCTCAGAAGAAGTGTAGTTGACCAAAACCACCTGAAGAATCAACTTTTAAAATAGATAGGATTCTATTCCATAACACACTTTGCAATGTCTAGGAGGATCAGAGAGAAGATGCAGTGAACTTGAGAACGACTTCCTTATAGTCGTTCAAAGTCTAATTCAATCAAATCACGTGGATAGCTCTTAAACAAAATTGATTGAATGCTGACCTTATATAGGAGAGGGGGTGTTGTGATTAGGGAATCATGCGTCCACCCCTCCTCATTGAAGATTAGTTTTAGTTGGAGCTCTTTAAAAAAGGATCATCTTTATTTATGATTTAGTGAGTGCCCTCAACTATCTATCTAGATATGCAATTTCAGTCGAGCAACAAAGGAGAGGGGTCGGGGAGGGTGCCATATTTGTCAACCGACATATGCTAAGAGGGGATAGAGTTGAATCACGATGCACATACATCCATCCATTTGTTCTTACAATGAATAGAAAACATGAAAGAAGCATCAAATTTATATTCCTATCCCCTACCTGTTTGGCGTATCTCGGGTAGGGATGTTGACCTTAAAAAATAAAGAGGAGATTTGAGGGGTGCATGTTATATAAGAGAGGGCATTCCATTCATCTATTTGGGTTTTTTGGCTTAAAATAAGAGACGGAAGACAACCTTCTTTGCTTGCTTGGGAAGGGGTGGATCCTAATTTTAGAGTCGTTTAACCCTTTTAAAGAGCAACTTTTTGTGATATCACCATGGCCCAACTATTTTAACCTTTTAAATAATTTGGAAATAGTATGCCCCCATGTTTAAATGGGCCTTTTAAAATTCGAAGGGGAGGGGAGCGAGCCCTTTTGATTTAATAGAGGTAGTATTTTCTCATTTTCAAAAAAGGCCCTTTAAAAAAACCATGGGATCGTTGACATACTTGAAGGTATGGAAAAGTGTGATTTTGTTGAGAAATGAATAGAGAGCCTTTTATTTTAAAACTCATCCAATGAGATTCTTAAGAATGGAAGAAGGTATTTTTTAATGAAGGGTGCACTCTCTTCTCATTAAATGGGAGAGGTTCAACAATATTCAATTAATGTAGTCAATATGACGAAACAAAAAAAACAAGAATGGGAGCCTTTCTATTTCAAGGTTGAAGCCCTCTATCTTAAAAGGGCTCTTCATCACCCCCTTCATAACCTAAGTCTTTGAGGCGGCCCGCCCTTAGTGTAAAAGCTCTAAATCGGGTCCTTATTAATACTTCTTTCTTCCCTTCTAGTGATTTTTAATAGAGCTCTTGTTATTGAACCTCTCCCCTTTTAAAATAGAGAGAGTTTGGGTTGCACTCTTATTAAATAAGGAGAAAAGAATCCTCTTTGTGTAATTTCCTATTGACCTCTTTATTTTAAAAGAGGTAAAGTCATTGCAAGATAAGGTGTGTGCCTCTATATTTAAAAAAAGGGTACAACCCGTTTTTTTGAGAGATATAGATTATTTTATCCCATACAATATGCTTCTTTCCTTCCCTCCCTTTGCATGGATTCTTTCCTGAGGTAGTATTTGGAAGTGCTCTGCAATTTGAGAATATGTCATGATCTATTGAAGAGTTATCTATCCCCTTTAAGAATTTTGAAAGGAAAATCTATCCCCTTTAAGAATTTTGAAAGGAAATTGAAAGGGGGGAAGCTCTCTATCTGCTCTCTATCCTCATTTAAGTGACAACGATCTAGTATTATATTAAGAGGCTCTCTATCTCAACTCTTAAGAGGAAGTGAACCCCTTCAAAAGTATTCTATTAAAGGAAAAACCATCGAAGAAAGCAACTATCAAAGAGGGGAGGAGATAGAGGGCTCCTCTGTATATCAAGGGCTCAAAACGAGCTGAACCAAATCTTCCTTTCAACGTTAAGTGTTCAGAATTCAAACAAGAGCAACTCAACCCTTCTCACTCGACCTTCATTAAGTATTTAAAGCCACGTCCCTTTGCTTTTAAAGTATTCTTTTAAAGCTAACTCTTCTTTTAGGCTATTCCGACAACCTACCTATTATCTAAGAGCATAATAACAACTTCAAAAAGGAGATCTTAAGGGACTCCTTGATCCATAAACAACATGTAATAACTTGGCTCTCCCTCTCCCGATCTTCTTAAGGTTGAGTGCTTATCCTTACCTTACCTTATAAAAGTGGGGGTGGGGTTGGGGGTCGGGGCTTTCTCCCTTACAGATAGAGAGGTCGAAGGAATATCTCCAAAACTTCAAGGTCACGTGTTATATACAGATTAACAACAGGTTTGTTATAAGCACTCGACCTTAGCTTAAGAGGTCATTTATGTACTTGATAGACCCTTATTTTAAACAAGAGTGCTTATCTTAATTGAAAAGGAGAAGCATTGTACTCGATCTTAGGGAGAGGGCTCAACCTTGATTTAAAAAGGGGAGAGCACCTCTTTTCTCAATTAAAGAGAAAATAGTACATTATATAATCCTACCCTGATTAGTACTAACTATTAACATCTACATATGACATCATTACAAATAAATAGAATGTTAGGATGAAGGTTCTAATGTATAATAGCCAAATTGTTGTACTATCAATACGTTGTTATAAGATAATATAATTGAGGTCTATATCAATCTCACATAACAAATTTTTTAAAATAATTAATGTCAATATAATAAAATAATAATATTAAATATTATAAAATTTATCATTATAAATAATTAAATAATAATATGAAAAATAAACAAAAATAAAAAATCTTTCTGGGGTACTCCTCACAATGAGTTTTAGGGCAATTGTTAGCCCAAGCACTTCCCCCAGTTCAACGATCCGAACTGAACTAAATAATAAGATCATATAAAATATATATATATAATTTTTTAACTATAATATATTATATTATAATTATTACAACTATAAAATAAAAAATAAAAAATATTTTACATAATTAAAAACAAACATTTCTTCGAATTTATAAAAAAAGTCTACTAATGACCACAAATATTATGTCGTTTTTTTATAATAATCATTAAAAAAAACATATTTTTAGACATAATACTATTACTTAAATGCCTAAGTGTATAAAACATAATAAAATTTGTTAGGCTAAAAGCATTTTTTTTCCATTTAAAAACTGATGAAGTGTTCTAACTTTACAAACAGTTCTAATGCACATAATACTATTCTTTAAATGCTTAAAAAAATTCATTAAAAAGATATATTTTTCTTTATTTGAAAATTTATAAGTATTCTAATTTTAAAAACAGTTCTAATGTACTTACCAATATTATATAAAATAGAGAACACACCAAAATAATTATCAAAAATTTGTCTTGCATGCACAAGCAAGAAAAATAAATCTTGACCAAAATTTTAATACCAGAAACCCTGCCTTATGAAATGAAGACGGAATAACTCGTGTTATGTATTGTAAGACGGAATAACTTTATTCAATTTGTTTTCTTAAAAAGACAACATTTATTTCTAAACAACTAAGATCGTTTTAATTATTACACGGCATGACATCTTTAAAACATCTAAACATTCAAATTATAGAATCCATCTTTGGGTATAGAAGGAAATGATTTCTTGGAGTCTAATTCGTGATAGTGATGCTTTGCATTGGACGTACTCTTCTTTATTAAGTCCAAGACCTGTCGTACTCTTCTTTATTAAGTCCAATAGACATGTCGTACTCTTCTTCACTTACTTCCTTGGGCGATTTCCCAACTATCACATTATATTGGGATGAAAGCATTTTTTTAAAACCACAAATCCTAATTTTTAACCTTTTTTTTAAATCACACATCATAATTTTTTTATTTTTTCATGTGATGTTGTTTATTTTTAGTAGTATATTTTTACAATAAAATTTTGTTCCACATTAAAACCTCTTTTTCTCTATTTTTTAAGGAGTTGAAACTATTTGAAACCCTCTCTACTTTTTCTTAGGAGTTGATAGTCTTTTTAAAAAATTAGTAATACCATGGAAACTCAACCCTCAAGGACATCCAACTGAACCCAATTGAAACAACCAACTGATAATGCTGAAATTCTTTTTCGAAAATTAGTAAAACAAGAGCAACCCAACCCTTAAAGAAATCTACCTAAACCCAATTAAAATAGCCACCTGACAACCAACCCTTAAAGAAATCCAACTGAAACTCAATTAAAACAACCAACTGACAACGTTGGAACTCTTTTTAGGAAATTGGTAATACTATAGGAACCCAACCTTCAAGGACATCCAACTGAAACCTAATTGAAACAATCAACTGACATGGCTTGAACTATGATAATACCATTGGAACCCAACTCTCAAGGACATCCAACTAGAATTCAATTGAAACAATCAACTGACAAACACCCTACCATCCAACTTATTCCTCTTTAACTTTTCTAATTTTTCATTTTTTCCACTCGACGTTGAATGGCGGAAGAAAGTAATTGAATACAGGTTAAAACATTTGATTATATATATAGAATTAATGAAATGTCTGGCAAAGCAACTGCGCTGAATGTATACCCTCTTATATCAAGCGCTGAATGCATACCCTCTTGTTAAACCAAAATTTTAATACCAGAATGCTACGAAACCCTGCCTTAAAGAATTGAAATGAAGACGGAATAACTCGTGTTATGTAATGTAAGACGGAATAACTTTATTTAAAAAGACAACATTTATTTCTAAACAACTAAAATCGTTTTAATTATTACACGGCATGACATCTTTAAAACATCTAAACATTCAAATTATAGAATCCATCTTTGGCTATAGAAGGAAATGATTTCTCGGAGTCTAATTCGTGATAATGATGCTTTGCATTGGACAACATAGACCTGTCATACTCTTCTTCATTAAGTCCAATAGACATGTCTTACTATTCTTCACTTACTTTCTTGGGCGGTTTTCCAACTATCACATTATATTTGGACCACAAATCCTAATTTTAAATTCTGTTGTTTATTTTTAGTAGTATATATTTACAATAAAATTGTGTTCCTTAAAACCTCTTTTTTTCTATTATTTGAAAACCCTCTTTCTATTTTTTCTTAGGAGTTGATAGTCTCTTTAAGAAATTGGTAATACCATGGAAACCCAACCTTCAAGGACATCAACTGGAACCCAATTGAAACAACCAACTGATAATGTTGAAATTCTTTTTGGGAAAGAAAGCAACCCAACCCTTAAAAAAATCCACCTAAACCCAATTAAAACAACCACCTAACAACCAACCCTTAAAAAAATCCACCTAAACCCAATTAAAACAACCACCTAACAACCAACCCTTAAAGAAATCCAACTGGAACTCAATTAAAACAACCAACTGACAATGTTGAAACTCTCTTTAGGAAATTGGTAATACTATAGGAACCCAACCTTCAAGGACATCCAACTGGAATTTAATTGAAACAATCAACTGACAACGCTTAAACTATGATAACACCATTGGAATCCAACTCTCAACGACATCCAACTAGAATTTAATTAAAACAATCAACTGATAAACACCCTACCACTACCATCCAACTTATTCCGCTTTAACTTTCCTAATTTTTCATTTTTTTGGACATTTACGGGCGGAAGAAAGTAATTGTAATTGAATACAGGTTAAAACATTTGATTATATATATATAGAATTAATGAAATGTCTGGCAAAGCAACCGCGCAATGCATACCCTATATCAAGAGGGGGATGGGAGAGTGAGGAAGTACGGCGGATTTATAACAATTTTGGATGTCTTATTAGCTTGGAAAAACATCAACACAAAGACTTTTGATGGAATGTCGTGTTGGCCAGAGGATGCTACATTTTTATGTGAAGTGGATGGAAACAATTAACCAATGAGGAAGATTGTGTGTTGTAGGGGCAAAGCATAACTTTCAAACAGAATTATCTGTACATGAAGGATTTACAGGGATCTCTATTTGTTTTTGTTTTTTTTTCTGTCATACAGAGATCTCCTCAAGATCTTGTTGGGATAGCCCCAATAAATTAGCATTAATAAATGAGCACTACTGCGAGATTGTTGGGATGTTGTTAATAATTAGTATTAACCTTTTTTTAATCACAAATCATAATTTTTAACTTTTTCATGTGATGTTGTTTATCTTTAGTAGTATAGTATATGTTTACAGTAAAATTTTGTTCCACATTAAAACCTCTTTTTCTCTGCTTTTCTTTAGGAGTTGAAACTATTTGGAAACCCTCTCTACTTTTTCTTAGGAGTTGATAGTCTTTTTAAAAAATTAGTAATACTATGGAAACCCAACCCTCAAGGACATCCAACTGAACCCAATTGAAACAACCAACTGATAATGCTGAAATTCTTTTTCGAAAATTAGTAATACAAGAGCAACCCAACCCTTAAAGAAATCTACCTAAACCCAATTAAAACAGCCATCTGACAACCAACCCTTAAAGAAATCCAACTGAAACTCAATTAAAACAACCAACTGACAAAGTTGGAACTCTTTTTAGGAAATTGGTAATACCATAGGAACCCAATCTTGAAGGACATCCAACTGGAACCTAATTGAAACAATCAACTGACAAGGCTTGAACTATGATAATACCATTGGAACCCAACTCTCAACGACATCCAACTAAAATTCAATTGAAACAATCAACTATAAACACCTTACCACTACCATCCAACTTATTCCGCTTTAACTTTTCTAATTTTTTATTTTTTCCACTCAAAATTGACGGTTGGAAGAAAGTAGTTGAATACAGGCTAAAACATTTGATTATATATATAGAATTAATGAAATGTCTGGCAAAGCAACTGCGCTGAATGTATACCCTCTTATATCAAGCGCTGAATGCATACCCTCTTATATCAAGAGGGGGATGGGAGAGTGAGGAAGTACGGCGGATTTATAACAATTTTGGATGTCTTATTAGCTTGGAAAAACATCAACACATGATTTTTGATGGAATGTCGTGTTGGCCAGAGAATGCTACATTTTTATGTGAAGTGGATGGAAACAATTAATCTGCCAAACAGAACTATTTGTACATGAAGGATTTACAGAGATCTCTATTTGTTTTTTTTTAAGATTTATACTCTTCTCCGTTACTATTGCATTACCCTCTCTCACTGTGCAAGCCGAACGATTTCAAACATACATGCTTTCCTCTTGTTAAACCAAAAACAATTATCACAGGCAATCTTGTTGGGATAGCCCCAATAAATTAGCATTAATAAATGAGCACTACTGCGAGATTGTTGGGATAGCCCCAACAATCTTGACAACTGATTCTGATACAGGCACAAGTCCTAAATGATTCTGATACCTCTTAGCATGACATCTTGACTTAAAAAAGATTCTTTCTGTTTTAGGGATGGGGTAGAGTTTTTCTAAACAAAAAGCCATTCCAATAACTCACAATAATAGAAAATCAAATAAAGTTATATTCAGTAGTTTGTTTGTAAATAAAGTCATATGCTTTTTCCTGTTTTAGGAGTGGATGATACAGTTTTTCTAAGCAAAAGACATTCCAATAATAGAAAATCAAATGAAATTATATTCAATAGTTTGTAAATAGAGTCATATGGACTAATATTTAACAATATTCAGTAGTTTGTAGATAAAATCATATGAGACTAATATTTAACAATATTCAGTAGTTTGTAAATAGAATCATATAGACTAATATTTAACAAAGTAAATATAAGAGAGATTGAAGCAGATCCTACCTGTACTAATATTGATCATGTGTTCTTTGTGGTATCTCAAGAAACCACATCAAATGAGTATTGACAAGTGTCCTCCCGTGGGTGCAGGTGCAGGTGCCTCAAGTTTGTCGTGATA
This sequence comes from Wollemia nobilis, assembly GCA_028583015.1. Classification (NCBI taxonomy): domain Eukaryota; kingdom Viridiplantae; phylum Streptophyta; class Pinopsida; order Araucariales; family Araucariaceae; genus Wollemia; species Wollemia nobilis. The sequence continues at coordinate 638,573 of JAQPPZ010002889.1, read as the reverse complement.
CGAAACATGAAGGATGCTTGATAGAGAAGTAAGCCTCCCTAGCGTAGGCCGGCACTTGTAGAGAATGGGGCTTCTTGATGCATGTGGGATTCTTAATGGTCCCTCCCAGAAATCGTTGTAACCGAGGCTGCCGCAGTTGACTATTTCCCGTGGGAGCGGCCCCTGCAAGCGGTTATGCGAGAGGGATAACCAGAGAAGAGACTGCAAATTCTCGACGGTGGCTGGAATGGAGCCAGTCAGGCGATTTTCCGATAGGTCCAGCCCCTGCAATGCCGTCAGATTGCCGATCTTGGGCGGGATGGAGCCGGTGAGATCGTTGGAGGCAAGGAGCAGGTGCCGGAGGTTCCTGCATCTCTCGAGTTCCACCGGAAAGATTGAGGAGCCAGAGTCGCGGGCAGGAGAAATTTGTTGGACGAGAGGTCCAGAAGTCGAAGCGAACCGCGCAGCAGAGTGCCGAGATTGTGCAGATCTTCAACGGATCTTTGTCAAAACGGTTAATTCAAATTTGGCACCGTTTTTGGCCTCCTCGGATAACGCAATAACGATGGAATCCGCCAAAGCCAGTGCTAGAAACTGTTTGAAAGCCTTCTCCATATTTCTCTGCGGAACTCCTGTAAAGAAGTGGAAAATATCTGAAATGGAACGGATTGGCTGACTTGCAAACAAACAAACGCGCATAAGCAGATCTTCATCGGATCTTTGTCAAAACGGTTAATTCAAATTTGTTTTTCTTGTAGCTCAAGCAACTGTTTTCAAATTTGTTTTTCTTGTAGCTCAAGCAACTGTTTTCGGTTAAATTTTCAAATTGGTTAACTGAGAAAAAGCTTTTACGGACAAAAACAATTTAATTAAAGTGGATAATTAATTTCCGATCGGCCAAAACAATTTAATTAAAGTGGATAGTTAATTTCCGACCCAACAAAACAATTTAATTAAAGTGGACAATTGATGGTATCCAAAGTTACCAAATCTGCTTCGCTTCTTCAGAATCTAGCTTTGTTTGGTCCATTCAATTGAGATGAATATACCCATAGGTGTAAAAAATATATTACTTCTTTAGAGTTACAAATTCTATCACATGCTCCTTGGAACTGTTTAAGCATAAAGGTTCACTACACATGTGTTAAAGAATATTGATCAATGGATGTGATAGCCCCTCTCTATATATATATTTTCAATTTTTATAGTTTAAAGTAAGGATGTGATAACCTTTATATATATATTCAATTTTTATAGCTTAAAGTATATAGCTTAAGGATAGGTAATGATGTAAAGTTTGTTATAGATATGGATATTTAGTTTCAATGTAGATTTGTTATTTTTTTCATTAAGATTGGAAGAAGTCTCATCCAAAATTGTAAATGATCCGCTCATGTAGAGGAGTTGGAGAGCAAGTGGGTAGTTAAAACTCTCCGGTTATCGAGAGGCCCAGGTTCAAATCTCTCCTCTCACATGTTGCGGATATGTTGTATATAAAAGGTTCCTCATCAAAAAAAAATTGTAAATGATCTTTGTTTTAATATAAATTTTTTCAATTTTTTTTAATGAAATATAAGTAATTTTAATTTTAAAATAATTACACATTAAACAATTTTAAAAATATAAAATTTTAAAGTTTACATATATTATTTATATAAATTATTTTGTATTTCTTGTATGAGAGGAGATATTATATAATTTATTTAAAAAACGTACATGTCCTGCCTTCTTTTGAAATCAAAATTTATATTCAATTATAAAAAAAAAAAAGTTAAATACGAAAGAATATTAATGACAAACTCAAAAATATAAAAGTTGTATTTGAGAAGGAAAAATAAAATAATTTGAATTGTGTTGCTCTTGAGTAGAAATTGTTTTTACGTATTTAGCTTAATCATAGTAGTTGAGAAGATTTGTTTTATTTTTTTATCTCTTATTTATTTTCTTTTTTTAAATTATGTCTAAACAAACAAGGATCTAATAACTAACTAATTTTTAATTAATGATTTGTTCTTAAGGAGATGCATGTTTTGAAGATAGTAATCAACTTTTAAATACACATTTGATTTTAAGAGCATTTTGATGTCATCCTCGTGAGTGTGGTCTATCGACAAGGATGCCACTTGCATTATCGGTGATGTGACCCGGGTTCAATCCCCATGGTGGATGTGTATAAGAAGTATTACTAAAAAAAAAAAGCATTTTGACAAAGATGGTTTTAAAGGTTAAAATGTTTTAAAATTATAATAAGGTCATGTAGAGTCTTGATTAACTTAAGATTATAATATAGAAATGTGACATTTTTGGGACATGGCTCTATGTCCACAACCCTATTTTTATCCTAACCGCATTCTTAGGGTCATAACTTTATACTTGGAATTACTTGGAATTTTGTTTTGATCCATCTACAATGAGAAAATCACTTTTATACTCTTGAAAGTTTTATTACCTATTCAAAAGCCTTTAAAAGATAAAATTGTGTATGATGTATCCTTAGATGTCTATGATGTGTTTTTAGGCTAACCATTTATATGGAGGAGGCATGGTGTTGATGAGTTTGCGTCCCAAAGTGTCATCCTCACTAGTGATGGTTTGTGCTTTCAGACACCATAGGTATCTTCTCCTACCTCTATTTCCTTAATTAGTGCTAAACAATACAAGAAGATGATAGCCAAAATAATAAAGTTTAGTCTATTGATGATTAAGTCAAAAAGCAGGAAAAACATTGTTACATATATCATAGACTTTGCATAGTAAAACTAGATTGACCAAAATCATAACAAAATAGGATGACTTGTCCAAGTTGTCAATTGGGTTAAAACATTTGATTATAGACTTTGCCCTTGGATGCCTTGGACCTCCAAATCATTAGATCTTAGATCCTTAGAACTTAGATTATAGAGGCCTTCATACATTAGGCCATTGATTATGGAGCATAGTTCCTAGGACATCTTAAGCATTGTTGTAATTTTACATCAAATATTTGAAAGATGTAAACCCAGAGATCCCAGAACCTAGATATTAAAGACTACAATATTTAGAGTATGAATCTAAATCAATTGATTTTCTTGTCTTGGAGGAAAGCAAAGCAGTAGAGAAAACATAGTTGGAGAGGGGAATGTATGTCATCATAGCTAAGGTCAAATATGGGCATGATCTTGTTCTCCATGTGTAATTTATTAAGGTGGTCGGGGGTGTCATTCCACTTGTTCATAGTTTAAGAAAAGATCACAGGTGTACAAATATTTAAAGCTTGAAGCATACCTTCATGTTTTGTACCAAATTGTTGAGTGAGGATGAAGCTTATGGAGGAACTAGAGAAACAAAGATATTTTTTTGCACACAATACACAAGGAGAAAAATAAGGAAAAGCTTTATAATCTGATCTCTCCAACAACCAATTTCTTCTTTTTTGCATCCAAAGAAAATCAATTCAAATTTTGTTCCCAATATTTTCCAAAGATTTTGGAAAAAAAAAAGCTTTTACCATTAAGTTTTACTTTTCACCATTTTCCAACCAAAATAATTTAGATGTTGTTTTCACTTTTTGTTCCTTCCAAAAAAAATTTGAATTTGATTTTTTTCACAAATAAAAAGTTAATTTTCAACCATTTACAAGTAGTTGGAGTGTTGCAAAGTAATTATATATAATGGTTATAATAATAATTTGGTGTTAAATGAAATGATAGAGAAAATTGGGCTGAAAATGATAGTGTATCCTAATCCTTAGAACATGTCATGGCTTAATAATGGACATCAATTGATCATGAATTAGTAATGTCTAGTTAATTTTAAATGACATGTATCATTAGACTAGAATAAGATATTGAAGGGTGTTAACATAATAACTTGCTAGTTTTATAATAATACACAGAAGGGAGTTGATAATCCCAACTAATTGGTCTTCAATGAGACATTAAAAAGAATTAGTAAATCAAATTTCACTAGTCTTGTATCATACATACAAGGAATTTAAAAAAATAAACTCATTGGTTTAGAACAAGATGTTAGAGGCGGTAAAGTTAGTTACTCGTTGGTCTTTTATTTAACATAGGATTGGAACAAACTAACTCATGGGTATTCAACAAACATTGAAAAGAGTTAGATATTAAAATTTCTAGTCTAGAATCAAATGTAAAATGGTGTTGAACAAACCAAATTCACTAGACTTTAACAACACATTAAAGGGAGTTAATAAACTATACTCGTTTGTCTTATATCATAATTGAATAAACCCTATTTCCAGTCTTATTTGAACATGGAAAAGAGTTGTAAACGATCAACTCATTGGTCCTATATAAGATGTTGATGGAAGTTAAGAAATTAATCTGATTGGTCTTGTGTAAGGTAAAGAAGGGTATATCCACTAGATTCTTGGGTCTAGTATGATTTTTCAAATTTGGATAAGGCATTCAAGGGTAAGTTGTTGGTATTTCTAACATGAAGAAAGAGATGAATAAATACACTCACAAGCATAGAATAATAGACTTCCTACCAATCATAACCAAGCTAAATTGCCCTATAAACATTGCCCTAACTATAACCTAATTATAGACTTTGCCCTTGGATGCCTTGGACCTCCAAAGCATTAGATCTTAGATCCTTAAAACATAGATTATAGAGACCTTCATCTAGTAGGTCATTGATTTATGGAGCATATGATGAGGATTGATGTTTGATCACTCATATGACCCCTCTTTTATTTCCTAGCTAGGTTTGCATAGTTTATTTCTTGCAATTTAATATTGTAAGTGAGTCTTATTCTCACATTGAATCCTAGTTCACTAGTTGACAAGTTAGTTGTCATTTATAAGTCCTAGTTAGGAAGTGTGAACTCAAAGATAGCTTATGCTCTTATTTAGCTAACTTCTTATCTTCTTGTTAGCTAAGTTGTTTTACGTGCAAATTCTTATGCACTATTATAGCTTTTGCTATATGGTTATGTATTTTTGGACCAATCCATGATTTTGTGGAATTGGTTAAGTATTTTGGGCCTTTCAAGCCTATAAATACAATTTGTATAATATTGAAACTTTTTTTTTGGTTACATAGATGAATTGGTTACAATCATAATTTTTAGTAACTGTCAGTGCAGTGGCAGGGTTCAAACTATCAGCGAAGGCTTCCAACACATCCACTATCTCGTTAATGGTAACCCAACGTGATATGGGGACCACCGGATGCACAGGGTTTGCACTGTCTTCGTCAGTATGGTTCAACACATGGAATGAAGGGGGACCGTTAGACAAGTAGGAAACAAATCATCGTCATCAATCAGGTGCAACACGTAGAGGAGTCAAATCGAGCTACTAGCTATGCATGGGCACGCCCATGGGATTGGAATCTAGGTCTCCTCTCGGTAAGTGACCCAAATTACAAATCCACCTTGGTCTATAGTTTGTATAATATTAAAACTTAGTTGGATTTTCAATCCTCTTCATTGGTATCAGAGCCTAGTTCATGTGTGCACTAGGGCTTGTGAAGTGAGAGGAAATGAGATAATTTTGTTATGAGAAACTCTTTCTCATTGAGGACTCGGTTTAAGCTGAAATGTTGCTTGAAAACCATTCACAGAAGGAAGTTCCTTCGGCGACAAACTCCTCGTTCCAACTTTTTGCTTATGCTTAAGAGGTATAGGAAAATTTTACCTCAAAGTTCTTCCTACTATGATCCTTGGAAGGGATTGGATCGTAGTTATGGTCCAATTAGGATTAGGGAGCCATTTAACCCTACTACCCCCCATTTTTTAGTATTGAAGAGCTCCAAAATTTTTACCAATACCAGGTCATGTGTCGACTTGGGTCTGGTTACCTTTCAAACGTTGATCGTGTGTTGATCAAATCTTGAAAGGAGTGCTACTAAAGGTGCATTGTTTATTGGAAGAGAAGCGGTTTGTTGGTTAGAAAATTTTGAGGTAACTTGCCTTCAAATTGTTGCCTTTTATTATAAAAGTTAAAAATTTAATTTTTAATAATTAATATATATATATATATATATATAACTTTTTATATATTAATTATTTGATTTTTTGAAAAACAATATATATATACCCGTCCGACATCCCATTTTATCGGTTGGTGGGTAATTTTTAGCCTTTTCGACCACTAGGGCATTATTTCAACACATGCCACAATCGTCCGTGCTTGGCCCCGGTGCCCAAAGATTGGCCTAATGTGACCCCTATAGGGTGCATCAAAGCCCCAACACCAGCCTACACAGGCTTCTTGATAGGTTGCTTCCTATTGGAAGCAACACCTACTAGGGCCTACTGCCCAGGCACTGGCCTAACGACACTACAACGCCAATGCGTATTGTCTGGTGTCGTCATTAGGCTACAATAGGCAGCTACCAGGTATTTACCACTATCTAACAGACTTGTGTAGGTCACTACCCTTGCAACACTTGATAGACCTACCAACACTACAACACCTACAACGGTGACAACATTGTAGTCACCTGTAGGTTGTAGTGCTTGTTAGCACCTGCTATGCCAGGCAACATCGAGTGGCTACATTACGTACACACTCGTGCATTTTAGCCTATATGCAGGCTTGACAAAGTAGGCCAACATTAGGGTTGGTGTAGGCAGTGCCTGCCCAGCAGTGCGAATGCACCCGACGCCAGGGACAGGAGGTCCCTATCATTAAAAACTGCTCGGGAAAAATAAATTTCACTCGTTCCCTAAAAATAGTGCACCATTTTTGAAGTAAATTCTCTTGGATTTGCAATTTGTAGTTAGTAGCACTGAAATAGATGCACCTCGAGAAACGTGCACTAGCTATTTGCTAATTCTCATGCACTCATCAATTTTTACATGTTCCCAGTAACAGACATATGACATGTAACAGAGAGTAATTTTTGGGTTTCTTTCAAATACTACTAACCTAAGGTTTATACATTTAATTTTATATATTTATTGATTTTATTTTATTTTTAAATATCTTAATTAAAAATTTAATTAATCTTCTTGATTAATTAAACCTTTTAATATTTTTAATTAAGTTATTTTTTTAAAATTAATAAATTAAAAAAAATTTGATTAAACCTTAGGATAAGTTAAAATTCCTAAATTTTTACCCAGGTTTTGTAGGTGAGTTGGAGAGGAGAGGGCAATCCTCCAAGGGAGGTCTTAGGTTCAAATCTCCACCCTACCAAAAAGCTAATTTGGGTATCTAAAATCCAATTGATAATGTTGGTGCGGGCAGGGTCGGGTGCGACCCCCGGGTGACTTTGACGATGTAGAACCCCCTGTTCGTGGTCTCTCATACCAAGGCAGCTCCGCAAGGGGTTTTTTGCTTTATTAAAAAAGATGAATGGTGAAACTTGAGGGAACATGAGTCGAAATTGATTAGACATTTTTCGTAGGACTGCCCAAACTATCAAACTCGTTTCGACCATATCTCACTCATCCGGACTTAGATTGAGCTAAAATTTTGAGGGTAGATGCTTGAAAAACCCTAGAATGTCTCCACAAATTTTCATATAATTTGGAGCAACATAGATCCTAGCGCATCCCTATGTGTGAATGATATATTTGGGAAGTGGCTATGTGAGGGTTTCATCTGGGGTGAGTGCAAGCAGCTCTAGAGGTTGGTTTTTAGGGCCTTAGGACCCTAGCGACCAATATTTTTGTGGTTTATGCTCAATATTTTAGCAGGAAATGTTACAGGGGATACAAGATGGGTTAGAAATTTGTCTTTCAACAAATCATACTATGAACTTGAGTAACAACGACTTCCAATTTGTTGCACAAAAGAAAAGTGAAAACCATACCTTTCCACGACGTCTAGGGCAAGGATTAAAGAGATCACAAAACAAGTTTCAAGCGAGTTGATCAAAAAATGGCTCATATCTCAAGTGAATCTGGTGCTAAGGTGCACCCACAAAATAATTCTACTATGAAAACCCCTGTCAAGGGTAAGAATTTCGAAGACTCGGTCCCAAAAATGAATTTTAGGGATGCTCTTCATGGTGGACAGCCTCAACCCAGTGCTAATATCAATATTAGGGCTTCCCATATACCTCTAAGAATGCCTAATATTGATCCCAGGAAAACAAAGTTAGGATGTCTTAAAGCAGCTGATGGAACTCCTATTGTTAAGCTTGATATGGGTAACATTCAGACTGGAATTGAAGATTTGGAAAAAAAAGGACTAATTTGTCGGTTCGTGGGTTTTCGTCCGAGTCTATCTACTTTCAAAGTTTGGGCTGCAAAAAGCTAGAAAACTAAAGGTGAGTTACAAATCTCTATTTATCCAAATGGTTATTTTCTTGTTGTATTTGCTAATAATGAAGATAGAGAGAAAACTTTTCAAGGGGGTCCTTGGTTTTTTGGAAGGGCGGGGCTTTTCATGAAGCCCTAGCATACTAAATTTAAATCCGAAGAAGAGATGCTTTCTACAGCTCCCGTGTGGGTTAGACTCTTTGGCCTCCCTATTGAATTTTGGAATCCTACTATTTTTTCTTCAATTGGAAACTCTATAGGAACTTTTATGATGACTGCTGATTGTACTCAAAATTTTGAACATATTATTTATGCTCGGATTTGTGTTTTAATGGATTTTGACAAAACCCCACCTAAAAAGATCACATTACAATTTGGGGAAGACACTTGGGAGCAAGTAGTGGACTATGAGAACATTCTTTTTCGTTGTAGAATTTGCCATGAATATGGTCATTTGGCTAGTGCTTGCCAAATAAAATTCCTAATCAGAAGAAAGAAGATATAAACTCAGTAGGTTTCCAAATACCTAAGAAGAAGAACACTCAAAAAAACTAGTTATGAAGGATCAATCAAAGTCATCTGCTAATATGTTTGAAACCCTTTCCAAAAATGATGTCCCATGTGAGGAAGAGGAAATAATGGAAACTAAAATCTTAGAAACACAATTTAAATATGAAGGGAAGAACTCGGAGACAAAGCAACAAATCAAAGGTTTTCAATAGAAAAAAAGGAGAAAATTTACACAAGAAAAACAATATTTTAAATGTCAAAACTTCAAATAATGTAGGTCCCAATATAGACTCCATTGAACCATCTAGTAAAATTTTGGATGTGTACGAGCATTCTTCAAGGTTAGAAGCCATCTCAGATTCAATTGGAATAAGTCAAGAAATAGGGAAAAAAAAATTGAAGATGGATTCTAATCAAAAAGTAGGTCGCAAGACCAATCAATATCATATGGTAAAAGAAGGTGAAAAGCTTGTAGAGGAAGGTAAGCTTAATGCCTTTCCCAAATTTTTTAGCCCTGGTATTAATGAAGATCATCACTTGGAATATTAGAGGACTCAAAGGGAGTTTTTCAAAACAAAATGAAATTAGAAGAATGATTCAGATAAATCATCCACATCTTGTTTTCCTTCAAGAAACAAAGATGTCAATGGAGGATATGGACTTAATTTCTAGTAAAATTTGGCCATCTGGAAAAGTGGTTTCCCTCAGTTCCCAAGGGACTTCGGGTGGCATTGCTTGTCTTTGGGACCCAAAAGAGGTAGTTATTCACCATATGGTTGGTAGTTGGGGTTTGTTGGCTATAGCTATTCAAAGTAGACATTCCAACCAGATTATGCTTTGCATTACTGTTTATGCTCTGACTTATTTGGAGGAAAAAAGAAGACAGTGGAAGGATATTACTCATATTATCTCTCATTTTCCTAAAGCTTGGATCTTGATTGGAGGATATTTCAATACCATCCTCTCTCTGGATGAGAAAAAGGGGGGAAATAGAAATTTGGATAAACCAGATCCTGGTCCATCACTTGCAAAGATTTTTCTACTGGCCCAAAATGCAGAGGGATGTGTTAAGGTTTCTCAAATAGTGTGCAGTTTGTTGTCGCTCAAAACCAACAAATAGGAAGTTTAGCTTAAGCATTCCTTTACCCATTCCTTCATGTCCTTGGGAAAGCATTTCCATGGATTTAGTTAGTGGTTTTCCCATGACACTGCGACAACATGATTGTGTTCGTGGTTGTTGATAGATTCAGTAAGATGGCTAAGTTTATTCCATGCCACAAGACCAGTTCTACATCAGACTTAGCCCAATTATTCTTTGATGGTATTTGGTGATCCTTTGATCTACCTACCAACATTATATCGGATCGTGATTCATGCTTTGTGGGTCACTTTTGGCATTCCTTGTGGAAAATTTTGGGAGTTTCCCTTAACTTTTCCATCGCCTATCATCCACAATCCGATGGGTAGACTGAAGTGGTAAACCGTACACTTGTGCAGAGTCTACGAATCTATCATCATGCTTCACCGACAAAGTGGGACTTGAGTCTCACTCATATTGAGCATACCTACAAAAGGGCACTACATTCTTCTACAGGTCACTCTCCTTTTGAGGTTTGTTTGGGATTTCAGCCTTTGGCACCTTATGAGTTACCTTTGTCCTTGCCTTCTCCTATCACTTCTCATATTCAAAAGGAGAAAGACAAGGCACACTCATTTATTCAGCACTTGCACAATCTTCAATCAAAGGTGATTGAGATTTTGTAAAAGATACAATAGCAGCAGAAACATGCCATGGATCGACATCGAATTCCTCATCCATTTCAAGTTGGTGACAAAGTATGGTTGCACCTCGACAAGCGGTGTTTTTTTGATAAGACTCATAGCAAAATCAAACTGATTCGCTATGGACCTTATACTATCCTTCAATAGGTGTTCGAGAATGCCTTCCACCTTGATCTTCCCACACACTTGGGGATTCATGACATCATCAATGTAGACCTTTTGAAGTTGTATTATGACTCTACATTGGAGATCACACCTGCTATCAGTCATCCTATGGATGTGGTTCCTGATTCTCAGTTACCATTGGATTCAGATCAGATCTATGACATGAAGACTCGATAGACTCACCAGGGGTCTACCACCTCTTATCTTGTGGCTCGATGAGGACAACTGCCGCATCAGGCTCGTTGGATTTCTTTTCATCAGATGTCCCGTGACTTTCCTACTCTTCTGAAAGCATTGGAGTCCAATGCTTCTATTATGGGGAGGCATGATGAGGATTGATGTTTGATCACTCATATGACCCCTCTTTTATTTCCTAGCTAGGTTTGCATAGTTTATTTCTTGCAATTTAATATTGTAAGTGAGTCTTATTCTCACATAGACTCCTAGTTCACTAGTTGACAAGTTAGTTGTCATTTATAAGTCCTAGTTAGGAAGTGTGAACTCAAAGATAGCTTATGCTCTTATTTAGCTAACTTCTTATCTTCTTGTTAGCTAAGTTGTTTTACGTACAAATTCTTATGCACTATTATAGCTTTTGCTATATGGTTATGTATTTTTGGATCAATCCATGATTTTGTGGAATTGGTTAAGTATTTTGGGCCTTTCAAGCATATAAATACAGTTTGTATAATATTTAAACTTAGTTGGATTTTCAATCCTCTTCAGCATAGTTCCCAAGATATCTTAAGAATTGTTATAATTTTACATAAAATATTTGAAATATGTAAACCCTGTGATCCTAGAACCTAGATATTAAAGGCCACAAAATTTAGAGTACTAATATCAATGAATTGATTTTCTTGTTTTGGAGGAGAGTAGAGTAATAGAGAAAATAGAGTTGGAGAGGGAAGCATATGGCATCACAACTAAGCTCTAATATGGGCATGACCTTGCTCTCCATGTGTAATTTATTAAGGTGATCGAGGGTGTCATTCCACTTGTTCACAACTCAAGAAATGATCACATGTGTACAAATATTTGAAGCTTGAAGCATATCTTCAAGTTTTATACCAAATTGTTGAGCGAGGACCAAACTTATGGAGGAACTAGTGAAACCAAGAGATTTATCTATAGATAATACAAGAGAGAAAAAATAAGAAAAATATTTATAATATGATCTCTCCAATGACCAATTTCATATTTCTTGCAACAAAAAAAAAGCAATTCAAATGTTGTTCCCAATTTCCCCTAAAGCATCTAAAAAAAAATCTTTTGTTGTTAAGATTTACTTTTGAACATTTTTCTAGCCAAAATAATTTAGATGTCATTTTCACTTTTCAATCCATCTAGAAAACATTTGAGTTTGATTTTTCTTTTCGCAAATAAAAAGTTAATTTCTAACCATTTACAGGTAGTGGGAGCATTGCAAAGTAATTATAGATAGTAGTTATACTAATAATTTGATGTTAAGTGAAATTATAGAGAAATTTGGGCTGAAAATGATAGTGTATCCTAGTCCTTACAAGATGTCATGGCTTCATAATAGTCATTAGTTGGCAATGAATTAATGTCTAATTAATTTTTAGATTAGGTATGAAATTTTGTATGATGTAGTTACCATGGATGTTTGACATGTCTTGTTGGGAAGACCATGGCAATATTATGCAAAGGCTATTTATAATAGAAGATCAAGTATTATAATGATTGAGAAGAGTGGTAGGAAATACACCTTGGTTCCTTTGAAGGAAAAATAAGATAGATTGGTCCAAAATAGCAAATTTATTTTAATGACAAGCAAAGAATTATGAAGGATAATAAAGAAAGAAGTATAATGTTATGTCATAATTTCCAAATGAATGAAGGTTAATACAACACATAAGACAAGTGACAATGCCAAAGAAAGTGAGTTAGTTTGAATATTACAAGAATAATATTTATGAGGTTTGCTAGATTATCATAGGTCCCAATATCAAGATCTTGAGTCATCTCAAATATTAGAGCAATTTAATATCAATGGCCAATATCAATGAACATAAAATTCATGTAAATAACAATAACATGAATTAAAATGGTCATTATCATTCATGCAAATAATATGAAGAAAAATTACAATAGAATTGCTCAAACTATATACAAGCTTCAATATCCACTACTCCTTTCATTATATAACCTTAAAAAGGTGACTCTTGGAATCTATGACTATTGCTCTCCTCACATATCCGAGAGATGAAACCTTTACTATTCCATGCATAAGATAAACCTCTCATGCCTCTTGGCTTCTCATATTACCACTTGTATACATGACTCTTGACTCTCTATTTACTCTTGCACACTTTATTCCATGATACATCACATTGCACACTTTACTACATGACACATGCACTTTCTCACTCTTCACACTTACACACATAAATACATGACATTTGTACACATCTCACACATAGACATATACATAAGGAAAATATAAATCACACTCCTAAACTATGGACTCAAATCCTATTCTAATATTTACATTTGTACCATAGGTACCATGGGGGTACATTAGCATGTGCCAAATAATGTAATATTCTTCAACACCCCCTCTATTACATTATTTGGTTATTGAAGAAATTTAGTCTTCAATCATTATATTCATCTTGTACTTTTTTTCCACTAGTTTCGAAATTGCATGTGATTCTAGTACTAATCCAATTTTATCTCCTATATCATTGTTGGTACTGTATTTTCTATAATTCTAATGATTTCAAGCTTTGCTTTAATAATAAACTGTTTGAGTACCTCATCCAATGCCATTAGTAAAATATTCCATTCATGGACATCATTCCCTTTATACCAACATGTTTTTTTAGTATGATTATGACTCCCACAATTTAGGCAATGAACCTATCTCGATCAATATTTATTCTTATGTCTAAACTTATTATTTTGTTTAAAGTTTACTTTTGGATAAACTTTGATGCGAATAAAAAACTGATTTTTTGGTTTTGTAGTTCTTTTTGATATCATAGTAGATTCATAACTTGTTTTATCTTCATTACGAACATCTTCAATACATTGCTTAGGAATCATAAAAATGATATTTTTAGCTTTATTTTCAATAAATTGAATATGCTCTATTAATTTTTGACTCTTAGAAACTTTTTCTTTTTCATGAGCATTCATTCTTATTTGAAATCTATTTGTTTCTTCAAAAAATAAATTCCTTTGGAGTAGAAGTTCTTATTACTCCAAATTTCAATTTTTTATTTTTCAAATCAAATTCTTCAATGTAAAATATTTAAATAAATCTTCAAATTTCACAAAATCAATTCCTTTGGAGCTGGAAACCTTATAGCTCCCAAATTTTAAATAAAGAATTCTAATTTGTAAAATTTTAATCAATCGAAACATTTACATTTTCTTTTGGAGTAGACTTCCTTATCTCTCTAAACTTTGATCAATTTAATTTTTTTCAAAAATCAAGTTCTTGAAATAAACAAATTCTATCAAATGTAGAATTCCTTTTAACTCCCTTATTTTAACTTTTCAAAAATTTCGAATTTTCAAAAATAAAAAATTTGAAATCACTCCAATTAAAAAATTCTTTTTTGAAAACTTTATAAAACCTTATTGCTCTCCCTTTATTAAAAAACTCAATGCAATTTAAATTTCACTTAAGTGTTCACACAAAATAGAAGTATTTTAAATCATACCTTATGAAACCTACACCAAATTATTTAGACATCGTCACATGGTGATTAAATTGCCAAGATGCTCTCTGATTACCATCACCCAATTATATTAAGCATTCTTCCAACATTAAATAAAACTTGAGATGTTTCAATTAGTCCAAAAACATTATAAATATCTCAGGTGCTAATGTATCAATTTTGCTTAGGGTGCTTGTAGGTTTTACAATGATACTCAAATAACTTTGGCACTTAATATTTTTTTAGAGCTCAATTCTCTCTGGTGCTTCAATCTATCAATTACTTCTGCAACACAATGATGTTATGATGATTAGTCTATTTGAATGCTTATTTTTCTCTAGCACTCCAACTTACAACTGGTTTTGTTGCTACTCAATGATGCTAAGGTGCTTAATATATTCTTATGCTTAGTCTTCTCTAGTGCTTCAATCTATCAATTGCTTCTACAACACAATGGTAATTAGACACTCAATCTGTTCCAACACTCAATATTTTGGTGCTTCAACTTTTAGCTACTACTATAATGCAATATCAATTAGACACTCTTAGCCTTTCTAGCATTTAGTCTTCTCTAGTGCTTCAACCTTCAACTACTTCTACTACTATGTAATGGCACTTAGATGAATGCAATGACACTTAGTCTCTCAATATTTATCTTAGAATGGATCTCATCCTCCTTCGAATCTATGTTCTATATGATAGATGCTCTCAGCTCTATCTCAATCATAGGGCTTTTGCCTTTTTTATATCTTCTTCAATAGTTAGACATGGGATGCTTTAGTGGATCCCTTCTATGTACCCATCCTTCTCTACTAGATATCTCACAACTTGAGTAGCTCTTAATGTCTCCCTCTCAATTATGGTTATCTCACAACTTGGGAAGCTCTTAGCAACTCCCTCTCTAATTCTTCTTGACATCTCCCAATCTAAGCAACTTTTTACTACTCTCTTTCATTTTTGTCTTTCACAATAACCTCTACTCATGGTACTATGAGCTTTGTTTGCAATCTTCCTTTCCTTTTGCCTTAAATACTTTCTCAAAGATACCTTATGCTAGAACCTTTTCTTCCTTAAGTTTTACCTCCTATAACTAGTGCAACTCAATCAGCCCATGCTCTTCCAATGGCTTCAATGGGGGCTATTTTTTTGCTTGCACAATATCATTTTTCAAACAATTTTATAAAGTAAAGGTAATCAATAACCCAACATTATTTTGGCCTACATTTCCTTCACATGGCCCTTCCTCCAAATTCACACCAAAGTTTTCCTTTGATGCTAGCTCTTCAATATTCATGCCAAAATCAAGTATGGTGTTAGCTTTAAAAACTACTTACACTAGCTCTAAATCGTATTAATCTAGAATCAAATATTCACACCAAAACTCTTTTTGATGCTAGTAATAGAGACTACTCAAAGTAGATTTGGTAGAGTTTAAACAATGCAACTCTCGTACAATTGTTGGATTTTTAGATAGATTATCATAGGTCCCAATATACAGGATCTTGAGTAGTCTCAAATATTAGAGCAATTTAATATAAATGGCCAGTATCAATGACCATAACATTCATGTAAATAGCAATAATATGAAGTAAAATGGTCAATAATCATTCATGCAAATAACATGAAGAAAACTTACATTAAAATTGCTCAAACTATATGTGGGCTTTAATATTCAATGATCCTTTGATAATATATTCTTGATACATTTCCTAGATCTTTGTCTCCATAATATAACCTTAGAAGGGTACTCCAACTTTTCATCTAAAAAATAATCATTTCCCTCCAATTTTTCATAATAAAGAGGAATATTCTATAGAATGGTGATAAACTTGAGGCACACAAATGCATACCTACATTAGCATAGGACATAAAAGGAGGGAATTTAACAAATTTATATTTTAAATTTTAACTACAACCCTTTTTCTCCCATGTGTTGTACTTGGAGGGTTGGCTAGCAAAAGCTCTCTAAGCCATTAGACCATGGGAGGTCTCAAGTTTAATTCCTTCCCATATCAATTCCTTTTAAAATACATTGATAGGATCAACATGCATGATGTGGAAACTTATGATGACATGGCAACTTGCAATGATGTAGCATCTTATGATAACATGGAACTTTGTGGTGATGTTGTATTAGATGACATCACCCCTTTGGATAGTTATGGTGGTGTGGCAAAGTTGTAAAAATAACATATGGTAGTCTATATAATTGATATGGTAGTTTGTATAATTGATATGGTAGTTTGTATAATTGACATGGTAGTTCATACAACTAACATGGTCACCAATGCATGAATCCTAATATGATACATGGTAGTCCATGTAGATGATATGATAAACAATATAGGTGACCATGGAATTTTTTGGTGATGTTGTATTAGATGACATCACCCCTTTGGATAGTTATGGTGATGTGGTAGAGTTGTACAAATAACATATGGTAGTCTATATAATTGATATGGTAGTTTGTATAACTAACATGGTAGTTCATACAATTAACATGGTCACCAATGCATGAATATTAAGATGATACATGGTAGTCCATGTAGATGATATGATAAATTATATAGGTGACCATGGAACTTTGTGGTGATGTTGTATTAGATGACATCACCCCTTTGGATTTTTATGGTGGTGTGGTAGAGTTGTACAAATAACATATGGTGGTCTATATAATTGATATGGTAGTTCATACAACTAACATGGTCACCAATGCATGAATCCTAAGATGATACATGGTAGTCCATGTAGATGATATAATAAACTATATAGGTGACTTAGAAATAGGTACACAAGTCCTAAGGTAATATGTGGTTGCTAATGTGGTAGTCCATATAGCTGACTTGATGGCTAATGCACGAATCTTAAGGAAACAAATGACAATCCATAAAAGTAGTGTGGCACAACACATACCAACTAGTGGAGGTATTGATTTAGTTGATGATGTGACATGAATCCTAATGCAATACATGGCATATGATATAGAGGCTAATGCAAGTGCTAATATAACATGCTCTAATTGCTCTAACATGGTAGGTCATACAACCAATGTGGTAGGCCACAACCACTAGGTATGTATAATTATATGTTAGGCTATCATATTTTTCCAACTCATCAAACATTACAAGTAGCTTACATAGTCAACAATAGACTTAGTAATACATAAAATTTAGAATCAATTAGAGTGTGACAAGTGGTACAATATGGTTTTTAGATTAGCTATCAAATTAGATCATGATAAATGACATATTGTGGCTTATTGATATGCTACATAGTTAGCACATGATTGACACCCCTTAGCCACTCACACAACACCACTTTATAGCCTCTCAATTGCTATAGGTGCTAATTTTTTAAAAAAATATTCAAAGGTTTTGGAGGTGTTTTCTATGATTTTAGGGAAAACATTTTGGGGGCCATAACATTTGTATATGAAAGGAATTCTAGTTTGTTTTTTAAATCATATATATTTTTAGAACACTACATTGGTGGTGTTATTTTTTGTCATGGTTATATGTAGATTTTTGTATAATGGAAAAATAGTTATGTATCCCCATGTGCCCTTGTTGAGTGGTCCTGACTATTCTTCATAGAAGATCAAGATTGAAGCTCTGGGGTTAATAAAATATATGAATGAGACCTTATGATATTAATTCTATAGAAGTGGAGCAACTCTATAGGGATAATAAGGATAAGGCTCATTGTGTCATTGCTCTTTTATGTTGACAATGTATATGACACTTGTGTTAGTAGCACCACGAATCCTAAAGTGTTGTTTGAGAAATTTTAGGGGCTATATGATTGAATTGATTCCATACAAATTAATAGAATGGAGGTTGATCGAATAACCTTATTTATAGACTCACTTGATACTATTAATGAGTATATTAGTCGATTCAAGAAACTACAAGAGGACATTTAAATTTCAAGAGGACTTCCCAAGGAGAGAAGAGAAGGACATGAAGTATTGGAGACAGAAAGGAACATCAAATGCTTAATAATATTTTTAAAACATATGATATAGTTACTATTATATTTGAGATGCTTTGTATGTATTTCATAGATTCTTCTACATCACCTAATGATGAGGTTTTAAGTACTTTTTTACACCACCAGACTATAAGAAATAACCATAAGGAAGATTCTATGTTCAATCAATCTCATCCAAAGGAACCTATTACCAAATTTTAGAATGGAAAAAATAAAATATAATGAGAAGTAGCCCAAGAAGTTTATCAAAAAGTCTACTTGTGAGTTCTACAAGAAAAATTGCACAAGATAAAATTTTGTAGTATTCAAATAAAGAAAATTGAGAAAGCAACAAGAAATAAGGTGTTGATATTGAACTCTTCTATGCACAAGGTGAGGATAACTTTGATGAAGAAAACTCATAAGATTATTTAGAAATTAATTCTACATATTGGACATCCACTTATTCAAATAATTGGCTTACAAATTTAGGGGTAACTAGGAACATGATGAAGCACAAACATCTCCTATAAGTCTATAACAAATCACATACAGGGGAACATATTATTATTAAATATTATTCTTTATAATAGCTTGCAATATGTGGAGATATCAACATTGGATATTTATATTTTGATGAGCTACTTCATGTTTGTAGTGTTGGTCCTAACCTTTTTTCTATTTATCACATTAATCATATAAATAAGAAGGTATATTTTTGTCCTAATAGATGGGTAATCGAGGATATAGACATTGGATTTAAAACTATTACTTCTACATATTCTGATGAGACTAACCACATATAAAATTTAGAATAAATACCTTCCTCTTTGGCTTCCTATAAGAATAAAATATTAGTTTCTTTAGTTGTAGTGTATATAATGAAAGTTAGAAGTGGCATCATAGGGTTGAGCATCTTAGTTATGGATCCTTGAAATACACAAGTCAACACCAAATGCCCATTGGCATACCATGCATATTCCCTCCAAGTGGTGCATGTGAGGGGTTCATTTTGGGAAAGCATCATAGGAATACCTTTCCAAAAGGAGAGGCAAGATGAGAATCTCATCCCTTAGAGATCATACATAGTGATTTTTATGGACCTATAGGCATTCCATATCTCCCAAGAAATAGGCACTTCCTTATTTTTTATTGATGATTTCTCTAGATATGTGTGGTTGTGCACCATTTGCACTAAGGATGATGTTTTGGATAGGTTTAAGACCTTCAAGGCCCTTGTTGAAAATCAGCTAGATATGAGAATCAAATGTCTAGATAAACAAGGGTGGTGAATATATTTGCTATATTTTTTATTATTTTTTGACTTTTTATGGGATTACCTCCTTGTAATTTTTGGATGACATGTTCTTTGCATGCAAAAATTATGCATAGTACTTTCCTTTTGTAAGTTATGAGTAACAAGTACATTTACATTTTTTGATGCATGGAGCAAGCCTTCAGCCAACAACACTCCATTGAAAGTTAACATTTAGATGACCCATATATTGATTAGATGACAACCTCATAATAGATGACCTTCTTGTATCTTTATATGATCTTATTGGTAGATGACCTGGTCAATGGACGAAAGGGTCAAAGTTAAATTCATATGGTAATATATTATGATGATAACTCTAGAAGGCTCTTATAGATGATAAGTCATGTGATGACACAAATGAATTTAAATAACTCATTTCTTTAGATGGTAATATATTCAGATGATAAATTTTCTCTAGATGATATCTCTTCTTCAAATGATAAAATTTTTCTAAACAACTCTAGATGACAACTCGTCTCCATATGTGATGGGGAACAGAAAATCGTAATCTAAATTTCACATTTTTCATCAAACATTTTTCATTAAATTACATTTACAATACTAGCCCGTAGGCGTAGTTTTCAATCACTATAATTTCTATATTGCAATTCTTTGATCTCCATGCCCTCCAATACAATTCTTGGGTTTTTATAGAGGCCCCGACCCTCTGCAGTCTGCAATAACAATTACAAAACAATGGCCGCAACCATTAATCTCCCGCATCTGGAAGAAATTCACGTCGCTCTATCCGCAGCCCTCAACATGCACGATCCTGGTGTAGACTGCCTCACGCTCGATGAATCTTCCTACACTACCCAAGAACTCTGAGCTTTCTTTGGAAGGAAACACAGTCTGAAACTACCTCACGTTCGGCTCATCTGTTTTGTGATCTTCTGTCTCCATGGATCCTGGTGTAAACTGCTTGTCTACACTACCCAAGAACCCTAAGCTCTTATGGAAGAAAAACATCGCAGCAGGGCCAGAATGACCCTCTGGCCTTTGAATCTACAACCCCTACCTGCAACTATTTTCCAACCCCTTGTGCATGCCTCTGCTTGCCCTTTTATAACTTTCACGTGACTCTTCGTCTTTCATATGGTGACCCTTCGATTCATTTTCAATATTTTCAATTTATAGTTACACAGACTAGCCCGTAGGCGTAGTTTACATTCACTATGCATTCTCTGATCTCCATGCCCTCTAATATAATTCTTGGATTTTTATAGAGGCCTTGACCCTCTGTAGTCTGCAATAACAATTACAGAACAATGGCCGCAGCCATTAATCTCCTGCATCTAGAAGAAATTCATGTCGCTCTATCTGCAACCCTCAACATGCACGATCTTGGTGTAGACTGCCTCATGCTCAACGAATCTGCCTACACTACCCAAGAACTTTGAGCTTTCTCTAGAAGGAAACACAGTCTGAAACTGCCTCACGTTCGGTGCATATGTTTCATGGTCTTCCGTCTCCATGGATCCTGGTGCAAACTACCTGTCTACACTACCTAGGAACCCTAAGCTCTTCTGGAAGAAAAACAGTGCAGCAGGGCCAGAATGACCCTCTGGCCTTTGAATCTGCAACTCCTACCTGCAATTGTTTTCCAACCCCTTGTGCATGCCTCTGCTTGCCCTTTTATAACTTTCACATGACTCTTCATATTCCATTTGGTGGTCCCCTCATTTCATCTTTTGCCATGACTATTCGTCTTCGTTGGTTCCATAACTGCATTTCACAATGGCCCCTGTAACTGCCGTCCACTCCTGTTCATGGTCGCTTTTCCCTATAACGGCTCTATAACTACCGTTATGACTTCTATTTGTTGTCGCCTTCTTTAATACAATTGCATGCTTCACTCTATAACAGCCCCTAAAACTATCGTTTTGCCTCCCGTTAACTACCACACGTCACTCTGTAGCAGGCTCCAAAAATGCAGCATGTCACGAAATTGTGACATCTTCTTCCTTCGGCTCTCCCTCTTCTCTTCGGTCGTGAAATCGTGACATGTCGCGATATCGCGACATTCCTGCTCCTTCACCTTCTCTCTCTTCGTCGGGTCATGAAAACCTGACATGTCATGATTTCGTGACATCTTCCACACTTGCGCCCTTTCCTCGTCCTTCGGTCATGATATCGTGACATCTTTTCCACTTGCACCTCTTCTCATCCTTTCGGTTGCGATAACGCGACATGTCGCGATATTGCGACATCTTCTCTTTCAATTTCTCTCTCCTATTTTTGTGTGCAATATCACGACACCTTTTCTGTCACGATATCATGACAGTTTTCTCCCATAGCTTTCTCTCTCCACTTTGTGTCACGATATCGTGACACTTTTTCTGTCACGATATCACGACAGTTTTCCCTGTGGTCTTCTCTCTCCACTTTGTGTCGCGATATCGTGACACTTTTTCTATCGCGATATCGTGATAGTTTTTAGCCTTCTCTTTCTCTCTCCTCTTGGTGTCACGATATCGCAACACTTTTTCTGTCGCGATATCGCGACAGTTTTCCTCCTCTTTCTCTCCTCTCTTTTGTGTCATGATATCACGACACTTTTTTTGTCACGATATCGCGATATTTTTCCTCCTTCTCTTTCTCTCTCCTCTTGGTGTCGCGATATCGTGACACTTTTTTTGTCACGATATTGCGATAGTTTTCCTCCTCTTTCTCTCTCCTCTTTTGTGTCGCGATATCGCGACACTTTTTCTATCGCGATATCATGACACAAAAGAGCAGAGAGAAAGAGGAGGAAACTATCGCGATATCGCGACAAAAAAAGTGTCGCGATATTTTTTGTTGTGATATCATGATAGTTTTCCTCCTCTTTCTCTCTCCTCTTTTGGTCGTGATTTTGCGACATGTCGCAAAATCGTGACATCTTCCTTAGCCAATTTTTTGAAAATGGCTCTGCTTCCACTGGATGCTCCTGCATCAGATGTCACTGGATGCTCCTACATCAGACACCCGGGGTTGATGGAGAAGTGACCTTCACTTCTGCACTGTTCTATCGCATAGGGACTCAACTCTTTCTGATCAACCCACTCTCTCTGTCTTCTCACCATTCTTCCATAAACACTGCTCGGAGTGTCAATCTCCTTCCTCTAAGGCTTCACACAGAAACCTCCTGCAAGTACTGCATCGAGTACCAAATTCTTTCCTCTGAGGCTTCATGTCAGAAACCCCCTACAAGCACTGCCCAAAGTGCCAAATTCTACCCCTTCCATAGATCCTGGTGCAAGCTACCTCACGTTCGGTGCTCTGCTTACATGCTCAGAATCTTCTGGCTCTGATACCACTTGATGGGGGGCCAAAAATTGCATTCATCAAAATCCAATATTTTCATTCAATATTTTCAATTTACAGTTACAGACTAGCCCGCAGGCGTAGTTTACATTCACTATGCAATCTCTGGCTCTCCATGCTCTCTCATTACATTCACTGGGTTTTTATAGAGGCCCCGACCCTCTATAGTCTACAATAACAATTACAGAACAATGGTCGTAGCCATTTAACATATGCTATAATAGAAGAAAGGTCAATAACATAATTTATTCACATGGAGGAGCCTAAGCAAGGAGAGAACCCCATTTTGAGGAAGATATTATTGACACTAGAGAAAGAGGGAAAACTAAAACAAAGAAAAAGTTAATTTTTGACCATTTACAAGTAGTGGGAGCGTTGCAAAGCAAAAATATATAGTGGCAATACTAATAATTTGGTGTTAAATAAAATGATAGAGAAAATTGGGTTAAAAATGATAGTGTATCCTAGTCCTTAGAAGATGCCATGTGTCAAAAACCAAAATTACCTAACAACTTAAAATAAAAACCTTATTAAACTATGGCATGCAACCCTACTAGTGAAATCCCTTAAGAGATTGAAACTAGAAGATACACTACCCTCAAACAAGCTACTAGTCTATCCTTCTAAGTTTATTTCTAGTTTAGCCACACCTCGCTCACCCATCCCTACAACTCACATAGTTTCAATTATGGAAGTGTACTAGGTGAGAGGATTTCCCTTTGGCTTCACCCACATATTACATAAGAAAATATCTTCTCCCCTTCCCATATTCGTAAGGGTAGCTATGAACCTTATTCACTACATAATTCATTCTATGCAGTGATTCCATGCATCACATGTGTAAGCTTACCACTTCCTATTCTTTGGAATTGGTAGCTTCAAAACTTTCTCACTACATAAGTCAGTCTATGCAGTCAACCTTTTTCTCTTTTGTTAATCGAAGAGGTTCACGCTAATATCTACATTCTACATATATCTTTCTATGTAGTGTACTAAGCATGTTAAGAGTAAGTCATCACTCTCAATTGTTGAGAGTCCAATAATCTTAATCGACTACACAATAGCTTTTGGTCTAAGATTCCTTCCATTGGACATCACTTGACTTGATAGTTAATGGTCTTTCATTAATGCATACCTAGAGTAATAATACCTATAACACAAGGGTTATTTAATCATTAATCCTATCTCTAAACACATACCTCTAAGGTTGTCTTCATTTATAGTCTATACTGGTGCATGGATAAACTACATTAGAATGAATTCCATTCTTCAAAAATGGACAATCTCTGTAAGTGGCCTTACACAGTCGAACACAGTCCATTCTTCACTACAACAAAGGAGATTTCTTGGATAACATAAACTATTGTTATCCATTTCTATTTCCTTGCATGCTTCCCTTGATAAAAATGTATTCAAGGTCAAAGGGCTAGTTCATAACCAAGGATATACACTCATTGTTACTTCCTAGCTTACCCACCAACACACGAATCTCAACCTTAATGTAACTCTTTAGTGCATCCAATAATTGAGACATCAAGTGGTGAAAGAATCAATCGATTAACTATCCAACTAGGAGTGCTTCAAAACCATATTTATTCTTGGATTTAATCATAATGATTTAACCTTTAAGTCCTAATTTTGAGGATTAAACTTTTGGTCTATTCATAACGAAGATCAATTACTCGCTTATCAACATAAATATAATTTAAACCATCACCACATATATGCATGAAGACAACATGTTCTAGAGAGGTTTACAAAGCATAAAGAGAAAAAATAAATCAAACTTATTCATCATAACTACCATTGACATTAATTTACCCAATTACAAATCAGTTCATTACACATGTCTTTTCCAGTCGACCATCGATTTTTCACAATGTAAAACTAGATAGACATATTATTGTCTAACCAATAAGGTAACACATTCTTCTATTACTGAGCTTTGATCTCCGGGGTCCTTGCTTCACAGTAGCAACAACCTCACTCACTTCTCAACAAAATTCATACCACCACTTGATGTCATTAAGGGTGGAAGCTTCAACAACCACCAAGAAAAGACTATCTTGGAAAGGTATCAGAGATGACTCCAAGCAACTCATTGCTTATTTCTTAACATGCATTCTTAACATCAAATAAACACTCAAATGGTAACTCCTTTACAATTATCCATTACCTACTTGAAGTCTTTCTCAAAATAATTCCACAAAAAAGCTTATGAGAGAATTAAATTACACATAACAGAGGTATAACTAATATACTCCACATTCATTAACTAACAAAAAGAAAAAATACTTCATTCTTTCCATAATAGTCATATATCTAGAACTCTTTAGAAAATATAGAACTTCCCAAAAATCTATTAACCAAGAGTGCAACATCTCTAATAGCATAAATAATGCTTGTCTTTAAATACAATGAAACTATATCAACCAAAGGTGACACACAACATCTTTTTCATTCAAAACCACTCAAAAATTATTTAGAGGAAAACAACATTCATGTGTAACTAAAGAAATTTCCTATCCAAAGAAACAACGATTATATCTTTCACTACTAAGTGATATTCTTTCTGATATCTTCCAAACCAAACATACAACACAACAGAATGTATGCATGTCTATATATAACTAAGTCTTGACATAGGTTCATTCATGGAAGACACACAATCCTACATATTGCCCTTGATAACGTCTACATGTGGCTCATACAATATGTCACTGTTCCTATAATAAGAAGGTGGTAAGATCCTCCTACATCTTTTCCAAAGAAATAATAATGCACAAGAATAGGTTTCAGGCCGCAAGTTACTCTTGTCAAAAGATAATTTTAACTGGTTTGAACAGAAAGATACTGCACCATTTATTTAGTTGGTTTTACCTATCTTTCCAAAATATTTAAACCCTATTCCAAAATACAATTAGATTTTCAAGACATCTTCCTTCATGACAATTTAAATTGTTCAAACTTAGAGTCTACCTGGTTTGCTTGCCTACATCCCACCAAAGATGATTATAAAATTAGCTTCCAATGGTTCGCTTAACAACGTCCTTACAAAAAAATAATTTCTTTTTTTTTTAGTCGACTGTCCTCTCTTTTCTTGATCTGCACTCTGTTCGTTTTTGGCATCTACCTCCCTTATTTCCAAGTTGCACACATAGCTCAATGACTAACCAACCTCCTATGAACATTACAAGCACGATGATCATGACCCAGATGGCCGCATGATGTTCATTTTGGTTTTCATAATATTTGCTCATAAATCTTGTTTTCTAAAAACAATACAAGCCTACCCTTTAAAGAGCACAATCCACATTTAAAAAGATAATTATTTTTCCATTATATTTTTCCATAATTCAATAATAAACTCCTTCCAACAATTTGGTTATCCAAAAGAGATTATCAACCAAAAGAAATAATATATATATATATATATATATATATATATATATATATATATATATATATAATGGAAATAATAAATTCAAAACTCATTTATATTTTCAAATAGATATTTCCAAACCAAAAGCAGTTTTAACATGAAAATATCATTATGCAACAAACAAGTTTTCAGATCAGATGTGCATCTCCATGAATGGAATATTTATCCAAGTTATCCCAATTAGTTTTCCATCTAATACCCATCACATCATTTCCCTCAAGGTATCTTGTTCTTGGTGGTTGCTTCTTTTTTCCACCTATAAGAAATCATTTTCCTGCAACAATGTGATTTATTAGCAGCATCACATTTACATTTATACATATATAACTCACAAAACTTAAACATGATTTTATCCTATATTCCATTGATAAATTGTTATATACCAAGATAGGTATTTAATATTGAATAATTTAATATTGCATTGTATAATGGCATGAGCCATAAATTAATTATTGAGTAAGGAAGGCCACATGTCAAATTAGAAATAGGTATGTCATAGAATCATATTTGTAACCGTTGGTGGAATATTGTCATATGTAACTACAAGGAATATTATCATATTATTATGCACTTTGTAAATCATGGAAGGTGAACCATCACACTCTTGTATAAAGAGAGATCTACCCCCATTGTGAAAGGATCTATTATGTATTCTTGGATAAGTCTTGGCTCATGGAGCTAGAGATCTTGTGGAGTGGCTTCCTTCCAAAAGGAACATTGTATGGTGTTCTCCTACCTCAAGGGTATAATCAATCTGTATTTTGTTGAGAAATTTATTGTGCAATTAATTTATTTGTGGATGCATGTTGAATATTTATGCAAATTATTGAATGATTTATGGAATGAGAAGATATTTTCACTACATAAATCACGTACATATTCCACTATTATATTAGAATATAAGTGTTTTGCATCAATCCAAAAATAAAGTCAATCAAAATATTCTATCCTCAAGCAGAAGTAAACCATAAACTTATGGAAATGAAAAGTCTTGCCAAGGGAGGGTCATGAAATCCTCCCCCTCCTAGGCTTAACACAACCCTCTGTGTTACATTCAAGTTTTCCAACACATACAAACAATTACATTGCATGATAAAACAAAAAAGGAAAATGCTTTCAAAAGTCTGCTACTTTCTTGTAAGTAGCATTTCATTTCGAGAACTTATCCCACTAGACCTTGCATTACTCCATAGGTCCTTTTCACATTGATTTGGATAAAAACTCAAGGATCCTTACTAGTCGAACCTCTATAGCCTTTGGGTTTGCCATCTACAAATTTGAAAAGTCCCACACATGCTCAGGGTTAGCAACATACTTCCTAAGCAAAGAAATATGGAAAATATTATGAATCTTGGACAAACTAGGTGGTAAGGCAAGTTGATAATCCACAGGACTAATATTCTCTAAAATTTCAAAGGGTCCTACAAAAATGAGGGTCCAATTTTGTGGATTTAATGGTGCTCTTCAATGGTCTCACCCTGAGAAACACTTTTTCAACAACAACAAATTCATGAGGTGATCTCTTTAAATCGATATAACTCTTTTGTCAATCTACAACTTCTTTTAGCATTTCCTTGATCATCCTTAACTACTACTTCATTTCTATGACCATATCTAGACCAAGCTCAATCTAATCCTCTATATTATTCCATGATAATGGTGTCCTACATTTCCTACCATATAATGCCTCAAAAGGTGCCATGCTTAGAGAAGAATGATACCTATTATTGTAGGTAAATTCTACCAGGTGTAAGTAATCCTCCCAATGGGTCTTCTAGTCCATACAATACATGCGAAGCATGTATTCTAGCACTTGGTTCACTCTTTTAGTCTATCCATCAGTTTTAGGGTGATAAGAATAACTTATATTCAACCAGGTACCAATGGCATGATGCAAAGCCTACCAAAACTCGAATGTGAATCTCAAATATCTATCTGATATAATTACTTCTAGAAAACCATGAAGTCAAAATATCTCTTTGGTAAATCTATTAGCCACCACCACAATTTCATCTTTAGTGTTTTTAGGAATAAAATGCATGAACTTGGTCAATATTTCAACCACCACTAGGATAGCATCATGATGTAATCAATTTTTAGGTAGCCCTACTATAAAATCCATCATAATTACCTGCCATTTTTGCTTTGGTACATCATGTGGATACAACAATCCTATAGGATGTTTGCATTTTGCCTTAACTTTCTGGAATTCGAGACAACGAGTGATAAATTCATTCACGTACCTCTTCATCCTAGGCCAAAGAAAATTTTCTTCATATTCTCCCTCATATTTGCTCCCCCCAGGTGAGAAAAATATAGTGATCTATGCACTTCATTCAAGACCATCTTCCTTAAATCACCTGCTTCAAGAATAACTACCCTATCCTTGAAGCATAGAAAACCATATTTGAGGCTAAAATCTTTGTTATCCTCTAGATTCTGCTCATCCTTTCAAGAATTTGTTTGTAGTATGCATATTGATATTGCTTATTTCTAACTTGTTCTATAAAGTCTACATGGATGCGAGATAAGATGACTTTATGTCTCCTTCTACTCAGCACATCAACCACTTTATTCTCCTTTCCTTTAATGTACTCAATACCAAAATCATATTCCATAAGAAATTCTATATTATATACTCTGATGATTTATCTATAGCTCAAAATATCTCCCTACCAAATAGTGTCACTAACTCTGGAGAGCGAACACCTACGCTGCTAGCTCTAGATCATGAGTCACATAATTGACCTCATGTTGCTTTAATTTCCTTGACCTGAAGGATATTACCACTTCTTCCTAGGAGAGAACCCAAACCAAATCTTACAAGGATGCATCTATACACACTAAAAAAATTTCCTTGGGATCAGGTACCTTCAATATAGGAGGCATGGTAAGCTTTTGCTTAAGAATTTCAAGGGCTACCTTACATTTATCTGCACATTGGAATTTTTCCCCTTCCTTTGTAGGTTAGTCATTGAAGAGGTAATATTGGCATAATATTTTACATAGCGCCTATAGTACCCTATCAAATCTAAGAAGCTTCAAACCTCTATAGCATTTGTTGGTGGTGGCCAATTCAAAATAGCTTCTATTTTCCTAGGATCTACTACGATCCCTTTTGCTAAAACAATGTGTCCTAGATATTGCACTTCTAACACATAAAAATCATACTTGGATAAATTTCCATACAACTAATTTTTTCTTATCAATTCAAGTAAAACCCTTAGGTGTTTGTTGTGTTCTACCTTATTTTGGGAATAGATCAAAATATCATCCAAGAATAATAACACAAATTTATCCAATTGCTTCTTTAAGATACTATTCATCAAATTCATAAATATGGCTAGAGCATTTGTTAAACCAAAAGGTAAAACAATGAACTTGTAATGTCCATAACGAGTTTTGAAGGTTGTCTTGTGAGTATCCTCCTCCAAGATCCTTAGTTGGTGATATCCAGATTTCAAATCAATCTTCTAAAATATTGTGGCATCTTTAAGCTAATCAAAGCAATCTTCATTACTGGGTAGGGGATATTTGTTATTGACAGTTGCCTTGTTCAACATCGTATAATCAATACATAATCTTAAGGAACCATCCTTTTTCTTCACAAATAGCACTGGTGCACCTCAAGGTGACACACGATCTAATTAGTCCTTTATCCAGTAACCCCCATAACTACACTTTCAACTCTTGGATTTCTATGGGGTTCATTTTGTATGGAGCCCTGTGTATGGGTTCTATTCCAGGTTGGAGCTCAATTGTGAAGTCAAATTTTTGTTTAGGTGGTAATATCGACAAATCCTCTAGAAATACATCCCTAAATTCTTGCATAAGTGGGTATTTCCTCAACACTTCTTCCTTCTTATCATCATTTATCTTTACAACATAAAACATTATCCCTTTTTTCATGGCTTTCTTGAGTTGCATTGTTGATAGAATTTAGGGTTGGAAATCCCCTTGTAGGTTGTACACCCTTTACTCTTTCCCACTATCATCCATGTACTCTATCCATCTATCTTGAAAGTTGAATACAACCTTATGTGCATGTAGCCAATCCATTCCTAGGACCACATAAAAGGTATGCAAAGGTTCTACATAAAAACATCCTAGGGTCATCCCACTAGGTAAGGTAATTTCTACCATGGGGTAGCATTGACTCATAGAGTAGGTCTACCCTGAGCCATACTCAACTTTTCACCAATGTGCCAATATTCTAGGTCTTTTAGAAATATATCCAATTAAATTAGTGGAAGAAAAACTATCTGTAGCACCACTGTCAATTAAAATTTTAACATTCCTACCAAAGACCTTACCCCTTATTAGCAATGGTGTGGTTTTTCCTTCCAGATCCTATTTTTCTATCATCACAAAAATTTTGTGCACTAGTTCCTGTAGGCCCAAAATGGCCACATATACTTATATTTTTTTTGAAAATTTTACTAAGGCACAAAGACTACATTCCACACACATTCTAGTGTATTTTGGAGCGGATCCGCGATGAAGGTAACAAATCCACCCAACACTTAGTCAGGTTTTGCACTTGGAGAAATTTTGCACTGCATTCCTTTTTCTTGGCTCCAGATTGGCAACGAAGGTTTTGAATCTGTAAAAGTTTTTGGAGAAAGGTGACATCAGCAAAAAATTAGTGCGGATTAGTGATCGCTTTGTATTTGTGATACCCTTCAAAGTGACTAAGTGTTGGAAAACTAATTTCAGAGGACATATAGAGTATTACCCATAATGGTGACATAAGGTGGAAAGTAGTGTAAGGAAGTGCGGATTCGTAAAAAGGGCAATTTTGTCTAACTCTTTTTTGGAATGGCGACAAGTAATGTTTTCTCTAAGGCCAGTGTAGAATGAAGATAGAGTTGCTTAACATTGTGGTGGGTCCGGAATGGAAATTCAGTACCAATACTCTTGTTTGGGTCCGGAATGGAATCTGCAAGAATTTCAAAGGAAGTATGACATCATCAGGTTTTTTGTGCGGATTCACTTCAACTTCAAAGCCAACGAAGAAAAATAGATAATAGGTAGCGGATTTCATCCCGCTCCATTTGTAATGCATTTTAGTTCGAATTGGTGTCTTGATGTCTCTGAAGCATGGAGGATGATGTCATCAAATATTTTAAAGCAAAATGGTGCAATGATCTCTTCCTATCATTACTCAAAGATTATTTCAAATAGATCGTATCCATATGATGGAAGAGATCAACGATTGAGAATTGCTGAGCAGAATGAAATAAAATAAAAGCATTTTCACCAGGAACGAAGAACAATTAGTTGGAGGAGGAAGTCGAAGCACCGAGGGTTTCAAGAAACCAGAACCAGATATAGTTGCAGATCGACAATGGTATAAGGCTCCCAAGAAAGATCCATGATGTAGATGTGATATCCAATGAACAGAACTCTAGTTCAAGCCAACAACCAGCAAGTTGTAGAGGTTCAAGTTACCATGGCGATCCACTTGCAACAGATTTCTCGAAGATCAAACCAATAATATTATGCCAGCTAGGAATCTCTCCTAAGCTATGGAAGAGTTAATCTTTGTAATGTTCCTTATTATTTTTCAATTTTACAAACTATAAATAGAGGTCTAACCCTTATTTTTAAGTGTCGGCTCTAGTGTGTTTGCCTATACCACTATAAATTTTCTTGAAGTTAATGAAAGGAGCATTACACTAATTTTTACCTCAAAGCTTGTGTCTTCATTTATCTGATATTAGAGGTTCAAATTCTAAACATGTATTTCTATTAATACTTGAATAATTAGTTTTAATGGCTTATTGAATGCTAGGGTAATTGAAAATTGCTTTCTAGATTGGTTCTATGTTGTTAGGGGTTTATTTTTGTTAAATCTAAATAGTGATTAATTATGTTATTTGGATTGTCATTTTTTGGGTATTGGAATTGCTTTTGCAACATTTCTCTGCTATTTTCTAATGTGTGAAGGTACTCAAGTTTTTGTGATAATGTTGATCTAAGTAATGTATCTTTGATATGACTTTTGGGAGCTGTTTATTGTGGTAAAAATGTTTTTAACCTATCCGTCCAACTATTTTTCACTTTTTATAACCCTAATCTCTCTCTAACCCTAATATCAAAAGCCCAAGTGAGCATAAAAGTGTCAAAACTCTATTTAAGTTGACAAGGAACCAACCTAATCTGGAGGTTAGATCAGGAACTTTGTTTTGGTCTATACCAATGATGAGTGCTGAGTTGTAGCTATCGGGTGCATGCCTAGAAAAAAAGTAGGAAGATAGATAATTGCAGTGTTGAGTAAAGCTCAAACACAATTTAGTGTCCAATAGTTTTTGGCATGCCCGGTGGGACAAGTTCACAAGAACACAAAAGCCCATCACTAATTAATGGTCTATTTTACCCAGAGGAATCAGGATTTGGTGAATTTTCTTGACCTTATTGAGCAAAGAATAGTAAATTAACCTGGTGACTCCCTAGTCTGTAAGCCTAGAAAATAAGTATCCTTGTAGACCAATGCCCTTTCATGTATACCAGGTCATTAAGAAAGAATAACCCTGATTCTTTCTTCTTTTATGAGTTACCTTATATAGGGACAACTATTATAAGAAGTTTGCATATAAATTTTGAAGAAGAGGTCAATTCCCTTGAAGAAAATCCTGCAATTGATCAGAATAAAACCCTTGTAGTAACCCCACCTGGCTAATGCAAATCAAAATCAAGGAAATCCCCCACCAAATCAACCCCTGCAAAAGTACCCCAGTTGGGATACAGTTGGCCCACTTAGCCTACCTCAAATGCATGCCATTCCCTTAGCCTTATATAAAGTTATATCCACTTATGATGGATCGGGAAAAATTGCATATGAGCACTGTCAAGTTATATTAAAATTGGAAGCTATCCATAATATAAAGAATGAGGATGTTATTGTAAGGATTCTAGCCCTGTCTTTCAGAGGAAATATTTTACACTAGTTTAGGACCCTAGAATATTGTACCATTACCTCATGGGCTTCATTAGTAGAACCATTCATATATGAATTCAATGAATCTGCTGACCCCTTCTCCCTCCTTAATTAGTTTACCTCTATACAAAAGGGTCCCCAAGAATCAATTTTAGATTTCAATCTAAGGTTCAATAGAACATGGAAAAGAATTTCCCCTATAGCTCGACCAACTACAATCTTAAATTATATGTATTATATCAGATATTTGGGATCAAAAATTGGTTTACAAACCCAAAAATCTAGAATTGAATATTTCCCTTAAGTTTATAATGTTGTGGTTCATGCAGAGAATGTGTTAATCAATGTAGGGAGATTTACCCCAAAGACTGCTTTGCCCTATGATCAAGAGACTAGCAGTTCTTAGGGTCAATCAACAACTACATCATACATGGATCCCCCTCCATTGTCATCCCCACTTCCACAAATGGCATCCATTCCTTAGCCAAGACCCAAAATAGTTCCTTTTTATCCACTTCCCAACAAGGTTACCCAAGAAACCTCTGTCCTCCTAGACATTCAAAATACATTGAAGACTCTCAGTAACAAGATGAATTCTATGGAGAAAATGGAAATGGAAATATCTTAGCAAAGAATATTCCCATACATAAATAAGGATCAGAGACCTGGTCCTAGTAATAGTTTTGGTCTCAAAGTGAATGCAATGTATGAGGAACTAGAATGTTCTTTAGAAAATACCCTTCCAAATATCTGGTGTTTGGTGTGCAATGATTCACATGATTCTCAGTCTTGTGTTATGTATCAAGATCATGTACAAATGGCTATGGAACAAGTAGAGAGAAACAAAAAGGGGAGAATCAACATGCTCTGGAAGCAAGATCAGATCATGGTAGAAAAATATCTGGAGGAAGATAGCCCAATTGTTGTTATGACAAGGTTTGGAAGGAAAACTATCTAGGTAGAGCCTCAAAATATGAAATAATTCTAAGTTCCATCTCAAAGAAAGAATTACCAGCTTCCCTAAAGTAATGATATATTTCCTATCCCTTAGGCTAAAGGAAAAAAAATAGATAGTTTGCCTAAGAGGTTGGAGAAAGAAACTAAGGAAGACCTAATGAGATATAAAGATGGAGCACAAGAAAGACTTAGATTCCCCTCTATCACCAAAATGTAAAGAATAGAAGATACTCATAATTATAAGAGAAAATATGGTGAGCCAGAAAGAAGGCCTAAAATACATGCCCTGGTTAGATCAGAGTATAATATTGTGGAAGAAATAAAAAATATTCTATCAAAAGCTAGTTTATATGATACTCTCTTTATCCTTGGTTAGATAGATCTGCTTAAGGCTTCTCTCAACAAATATCCCTGCAATAGACATACCACCATAATCTTGAGCATACCCTCTGAGAAAAAAGAGATGTCCCCTACAAATCTAAAAAATAAGCCCCCTCCGTTCTACATATATCTAAGGATGGAAGGATGGGTAGTCAAAAATTGCATGATAGACTCAGGATCATCTACTATAGTTATGCCTAAAGAAGTCTATGAAGAGATGGATATGGAATATACCCAATATTGTTCTAGAGTATTACAATTGTATGGGACACTAGTAAAAATAGTGGGAGTCATAAAGGATGTTTTGATGAGGTTACACAGAGCCCCTAGGGTAACAATAGTGCAAGAGATAGTAGTAGTGGATCTAGAGCCATATTTTAGTTTATGCCTTTCAAGAGAATTTACTCCAAATTTGGGAGGGTGTATGTATATGGACTATTCCTACATGGTGATCCCCTTCAAAGGAAAGAGAATCAAGATAACACTAAAAAAACTAGTATCTTATCATATAGAAAAGATAGGGGAGGATATGTGCAATCTTACTCCAATGGAAGAATTAGAACTAGTCGACAACTTTGAGGATTTAGAGATTGAGGATGAGTTACCTTTCAGAGAAGATTATAGTCAGTTTGGAACTGGCATGGGAACATATAGCATTTTAGTTGAATCAGAGAAAAAAATTCCTATTATATCCAATCAATATTTGAGAGAAAAGGAAACATGGATAATGCATTTCGATAGTGGTAAGTGCCAAAATGGTGTAGGAGCTAGAGTAGTACTAAAGTACCAGTCGAAAGGGATAAAGAGTTTCACCTATAGACATACATGGTCATGTATAAACAATGCTATAGAATATGAGGCTCTATGCCTCAAAATGATATAGGCAAAGAGTATGGGAATTAAAGCGCTAAACATATATGGCAAATCTGAATTAATTATCCATCAGGTAAGAAATAGGTGCAACAGTAAGCACCATTACCTCAAATGCATGTCATTCCCCTAGCCTTATCTAAAGTTATATCCACTTATGATGGATCAAGAAAAATTGCATATGAGCACTATCAAGATATATTAAACTTTGCAGCTATCCATAATATAAATAATGAGGATGTTATTGTAAGGATTCTAGCCCTATATTTCAGAGGAAATATTTTACACTAGTTTAGGACCCTAGAAGACTGTACCATTACCTCATGGGATTCATTAGTAGAACCATTCATATATGAATTCAATGAATCTGCTGACCCTTCTCCCTCTTCAATCAGTTTACCTCTATACAAAAGGGTCCCCAAGAATCAGTTTCTGATTTCAATCTAAGTTTTAGTAGAACATGGAAAAGAATTCCCCCTATAGCTTGACCAGTTGTAAGCTTGAATTATATGTATTATATCAGAGCTCTAGGATCAAAACTTGGTTTACAAACCCAACTATCTAGAATTGAATATTTCCCTCAAGTTTATAATGTTGTGGTTCATGCAAAGAATGTGTTAATCAATGTAGGGAGATTACCCCTAAAAATTGCTTTGCCCTATGATCAAGATACTAGTAGTTCTCAGGGTCAATCAACAACTACATCATACATGGATCCCTCTCCATTGTCATCCCCACTTCAACAAATGGCATCCATTCCTTAGCCAAGATCCACAACAGTTCCTTTTCCTCCACTTACCACTCAGGTTCCACAAGAAAAATTTGTCCTCCTAGATATCCAAAAGACTTTGAAGACTCTCAGTAACAAGATGAATTCTATGGAGAAAATGGAAAAGGAAATATCTTAGAAAAGAAGATTCCCATACATAAACACGGATCAAAGACCTATTCCTAGTAATAGTTTTGGTCTCAAAGTGAATGCAATGTATGAGGAACCAAAATGTTCTTCAGAAAATACCCTTGCAAATATCTGGTGTTTGGTGTGCAATGATTCACATGATTCTCAATCATGTTATGTATCAACATCATGTACAAATGGCTATTGAAAATATGATAGGAACCAAAAGGGGAGAATCAACATGCTTTGGCAGCAAGATCAGATCAAGGTAGAAGAAGAGATAGAGGAAGATAGCCCAATTGCTATTATGACAAGGTTTAGAAGGAAAACTCTCCAGGTAGAGCCTCAAAATATGGGATAATTCTAAGTTCCATATCAAAGAAAGAATGATCATCTTCCCTAATGTAATGATACATTTCCTATCCCTCAGGCTAAAGGAAAAGAAAAAATAGATAGTTTGCCTAAGAGGTTGGAAAAAGAAACTAAGGAAGACCTGATGAGATCTAAAGATGAAGCATAAGAAAGGCTTAGATTCCCCTCTATCACCAAAAGGTAAAGAATAGAAGATACTCAGAAGTATAAGAGAAAATATGGTGATCCAGAAAGGACTGAAAGACATACCGTAGTCAGATCAGAGTATAATATTGTGGAAGAAATAAAAAAAAATCCATCAAAAGCTAGTTTATATGATACTCTCTTTATCCCTAGTCAGATAGATTTGCTTAAGGCTTCTATCAAAAAATATCCTTGCAATAGACATACCACCACAATCTTGAGCACACCCTTTGAGAAAAAAGAGATGTGCCCTATAGATCTAAAAAATAAATATCTCTGAGGATGGAAGGATGGGTAGTCAAAAATTGCATGATAGACTCAGGAGCATCTACAATAGTTATGCCTAAAGCAGTTTGTGAAGATATGGGTATGGAATATACCCAATATTATCCTAGAGTATTACAATTGTATGGGACACTAGTAAAAAAAGTGAGAGTCATAAAGGATGTTTTGATGAGTTTACATAGAGCCACTGAGGTAACAATAGTGCAAGAGATAGTAGTAGTGGATCTGGAGCCATATTTTAGTTTATGTATTTCAAGAGAATTTACTACAAAGGTGGGAGGGTGTATGTATATGGACTATTCTAGTATGGTTATCCCCTTCAAATGAAAGAGAATCAAGATAACACTAGAAAAACCAGTATCTTCTCATATAGAAAAGATAAGGGAGGATATGTGCAATCTTAATCCAATGGAAGAATTAGAACTAGTCAACAACTTTGAGGATTTAGAGATTGAGGATGAGTTGCCTTTTAGAGAAGATTACAACAGTTTGGAACTGGCATGGGAACATATAACATTTCAGCTGAATCAGAGAAGAAAATTCTTGTTATATCTAATCAAGATCTGAGAGAAAATGAAGCATGGATAATGCATTTTGATAGTGCTAAGTGCCAAAATGGTGTAGGAGCTAGAGTAGTACTACAGTTCCAGTAATAAAGGATAAAGAGTTTCACCTATAGAATGATATGGTCATGTAAAAAAAATGCTATAAAATATGAGGCTTTGTGCCTCGAAATGATATAGGCAAAGAGTATGGGTATTAAAGCGCTAAACATATATGGTGACTCTGAATTAATTATCCATCAGGTAAGAAAAAGGTACAATAGTAAGCACCATTACCTCAAATTCATGCCATCTCCCTAGCCTTATCTAAAGTTATATCCACTTATGATGGATAAGGAGAAATTGCATATGAGCATTGTCAAGATATATTAAACTTGAAAGCTATCCATAATATAAAGAATGAGGATATTATTGTAAGGATTCTAGCCATATCTTTTAGAGGAAAGATTTTACACTAGTTTAGGACCCTAGAAGACTGTACCATTACCTCATGGGATTCATTGGTAGAACCATTCATATATGAATTAAATGAATCTGCTGACCCCTTCTCCCTCCTCAATCAGTTTACCTCTATACAAAAGGGTCCCCAAGAATCAGTTTCTAATTTTAATAAAATGTTTAGTAGAACATGGAAAATAATTCCCCCTACAACTTGAACAACTGTAAGCTTGACTTATATGTATTATATCAGAGCTTTGGTATCAAAACGTTTACAAACCCAAAAATCTAGAATTGAAGAT
>JAQPPZ010002885.1:0-86917 GCA_028583015.1 Wollemia nobilis | reverse complement strand
TAAGGTTGTTTTTAATTAGTTATTCAAAATTTTGTTATTAGAAGTGTTTTAGCTTCACATTCTTCATATGTTTGAATTTCTCTTACATCTTTAGTAGGTTTTATTTTGTTCCACTAACTATATCCTAAAGTTTAAACAAAATATGGTCCTTTCAAAAATTGATGTTCAAAAAGGAAAAACTTGTTGTTAAACATAGTAGTACTCATTAAATAATTTTTTTGATGTAGACAACCTTATAAATCCCTAATTTTAAGTAAATAAAAAAGGTCAAAGTTTCTAAACTAAATTCTATGAAGTAGTAATCCTTATGTATCCCTAGTTTTAGAAACTAGAGTGAATTTTACAAATTTTATTTTCCTAGGTTTTGATGTAGAAACCCTTTTGTCTCCTAAATTAAAATAATTTGCAACTTTTCAATTTCTCAAAAATAAAACTAAATTAAATATATTTTGAAAAACTCGAGTACTTTAAAACCCAGATAAAATAATTTAATTCCTTATCATTCAAAAACTTATGAAGGACTTTTCTCAAAAAAAAAAATTCAAATAACTTTAATCTACCTATAAGCCTTATCTCTCCTATTAAAAATAAACCTTTAAAAAATATCTTATTAATCCTATGCATTAAATGAAACCCTAAAAAACTTAGCTTAATTCTCACTACATGATTACACTGTTCAATGTTTGAATTTGTGCTACCTTGACTATACACTTCTCTTCACAACATGCTTCTCTTAACTACATGTCATCATGTTGACTACATATTGTAGCTTTTAGTGCTTCCATTGCTTCTCCTACTTACATTTCTCCTTGTGCTTCCAATAGTGTTACACAGATGTATTGAAGACTCCATATATATCATGCATGGAATTGCTATTCCTTCCTAAATATTACATGTTGCTTCAGTTTCTTCAATACTCAAATTTTATCTCATTGCTCAATGAATACTACTAGTTAGTCAAAGATCACCCAATGGTAGTTATTAATGCTTAGGTTTAATCTTAGATGTTACTGAATGCTCAAAGATGTGTCTAATGACAATTATTAACACTCATGCTTGGTCATGGATATTATCTACTTAATTTTCAACACTTTATAGTGTAACCTATTCAAACACTTAAACTTTAATTTGCTTTCTCTACCATGTTATTCCTCTTTCCAATGAAGCACTTAGTTTACTTATTTTTGAAAGATATTTGGCTTAATTTTAGTTTAGCTTCTTCCACTAACTTTACACACTTGTCGAACAAGGATATTACTACATTGCACTATGTTCGAACATGTATTTTTTCTTGCATTGTACTCTTATATCAATGTGGCTCTTTAAATTATAGTCTAATTAATTTTTAACTTGCCATATTTTAGGTTGATGACTCTCAAAGTGGTGCTCTATCTAATGGCTTGGATTGCTTGGTGTATTATATATTCATGGCTCTTAGATTGGTGCTCTACTTAGAATATTATGTCTTAGACTACTTCAATGTAGTACATCACTTTAGAATTTAATAACTATGAGTGTTTATTGTCTACAACCTTAGCTTCCACCTTGAGCTTCAGGATATTATCTTCTCTTATTCATGAAAATTCGAATCACTTAGAATTATTGACTCACTTCACTTTTGGTATGTAAATTTGATATTCTACTAGTAAAACATTATTTGTAGAATTTTTTAAAATTTTATTATCTTTCTATTAAATGAGTGATTTGTTTCATCTACCAAGCAAATCATTTACTTTCAAGAAAAATGAAAATTTCGCTAAGTATTGGTGTAGTGAATCATTCTTTTCAAGTGATGAATTATTGATCCTTGAATAAGAGGAATTTTCCAAAATCAAACAAAAAAATTCTAGGTTTTGTTCAATGAGTGATGAAATTTCCCTAAAGGATTGATTTTCTAGGTATTAATAACATATCTTTTGAGAAAACTTAAATTATCCATTTGCTTGTAGAAATAAAATTACGAGCTTTGCTCATGTCTCCAATATATTTAGGCTTTGTGTAGCCATACAATGGCTTAACTCCGAGGTAAATATTCATATGGTGTAGGATATATCACGGATTCAAAAGTCCTAAAGTATCCTAATACATACAAAATAATCACAATTAATAATAGTTTTTACAACATATAAAACCAAACACGTAGG
This sequence comes from Wollemia nobilis, assembly GCA_028583015.1. Classification (NCBI taxonomy): domain Eukaryota; kingdom Viridiplantae; phylum Streptophyta; class Pinopsida; order Araucariales; family Araucariaceae; genus Wollemia; species Wollemia nobilis. The sequence continues at coordinate 84,773 of JAQPPZ010002885.1, read as the reverse complement.
CTCTTCAGATAATATAGAATTTTAATTTGCAATAGGTGTATTGGATCCATGAACCAATGAAATAGTTCATTCAACGATATTAAGTGGTAACTTCAAGTTTCTAAGTTCCACAAAATCAACAACTAGTTAAGTATACTTAATAGTAACTAGCATATGCTCCAATGGGACAACCTATGTAATCAAATATTTAATGGGAAGATGTACTATAGACATGCACCTCAACAACCTCAATTGATTCAACAACAAAATATGATATTTTGTATTAAGCAATATTATATAGAAGAATTGACCCAAACCTATCAATAAGAACATTAACGAATTCCATACGATTAATGGTGCATTTGAGGATTTTAAAAGGAATTGGAAAAGATCAATATTATCCTTGCAATCCTCAAATTGTTAAGCAAATGATATTATGAACTTAAGTAGAATAATTAAAAAATGTATTACTAAAAAAACATGTAGGATCCTCAATGATCAGTGACCAAAAAACATGATCTATCAATCAACTCCAAACGAGGTCTATGATAAATATATCGATGATTAATCTTATACCCAATAACACGAGAAATATGAATTTAAAATTTAGGTTCCTTGCCTATAAAATGGATCATAATCTATAAAATTTTGCTATAGCAATCCACCATGTCAAAGTGATGAATCAACAAGTGGTAAATCTACCAACTGGTATTTTCATTTAATGCTTAGTCAACAAATGATTATCCAACCAATGGTAAATCATGTCACTCCACCTTAAATCAATGTGAATTAGGGCTATGGAATGCTTCAAACAACCAAAATGCATAGCTATCACCAACATACCTAAGATTTAGTAGTGAACAATCCTCATTGAACGTACAACAGAATGGAGAGGAAGTAAGCGACGTGGCATTGTGAAATAAGCGAAGCGAGCATGAGTCGGGCTGGAAAATGAAAATGAACACGGTGATCAAGCATGAGGGGCAAACGCATACTTGATCTGCTGAATAGTGTGGATGTCCGTCATAAAAGACTTGGCCAGAACATCGTCGGGTATACCGCTGGCAAACAACGTGGATGGCACAGACACAGTCCCTGCATTGGCACTCCCAAATGCAGAAAGAGCGACGGCCTCCTGATTATTGTCCGTGTTAATCTGGTAATGGAGGAGGCCCTTGGGAAATACGAAGAGATCAGGCGCTTGCACTGTCTCAGTGAAGAGCTTGCCGGTGGTGTCGACGAAGCCAACGTCGAGGGATCCATCCAAAACCAATAGAAGTTCAGATGCACGCGGGTGAGTGTGAGGAGGATTTACACCACCCTTGGGGAACTGCAGCACCGCGTACGATACACCCAACCCTTCCAGCGCCCCGAACTCGGCCTTCGATGCCTTCGTCACTTTCGCTGTGGCCAACCCCGTTAAGTTGCCGTCTACCTCCCGGAATCCCCTAAACGTGAAGAAACTGCCGTCGATGTTTTGCGGAGCCTTCCCCGCCGGCAGCAGAAAATCGGAGAGGATATCAGGATCTGCTGCATCTGTCACCCTCACCCTGCCAATACTCATCACGGCCAATATCATCACCATAATCATTGTGCAAATTAAACTATTGCCCATACTCGTATTTATTATCTTTTGATAACAAAATGAATTCCCTCTAAGGTTATGACGAAGGGAATCGCAACAATTCTTTCCTACGGCTTCTCTACTCCGCTTTTGCGATAAGGAAGGATTATGAGACCCTATATATAGGGATTTTCTCCGTAAAACGCAATGGTGTAGGACAAGCAAAGGAACGGGAAATCAAGAAGCGCTTATATCGGAAGCAGCCGTTTCCTTGCTTTTACCGTCGTCGTCTATTTGTATATGGCCGTCCTTGCAGGCAAAGTGAACAAGAGAGACTCAGATTGGAAGGGAAATTTGTATTGCTTTTTTGAACTTTGTCAACCTCTATTAGATTTTCTCGGGCGTACTTGGTCAAAGTTTCTAGAAGTAATCGTTTTTCGTGTGTATTACATTTTTTTTAAAATCTCCGATCGTAAATTGATAAATTTATAATTTGAGAAAAAATTGAAAGCAATTGCTCATGGCCAATCTTTAGAGAACTCAGAAGACTCCGTAAACCATTTTAAAACAGTTATCTTACCTTTTCATACATCTCATTAAGAACATTTGACTTGAAGAAAGTTATTTGTTATGATTTCAACCATCCCTTTTGATATTACCTCAATCTTCAAATTCTTTATATATATACATTTTTTTTCCATTTTTTCGATTCTTCATTTCTCATTTCTTACAATTTATTTCTTAATACTCTTTTTGCAATTCCATGGTGGGGGGGCCCCTTTTTTCCTTTTAGGGAATAATGGATTTAAAATATTTTTCCTTTTCTTCACATGGTATCCAACTTATTAATGTGATAAGATTTAGTAGAATTTATAATGTATCATAATAGATAGTAAAATATTTCATTAATTACTACATTATAATAGAATACAAATTTGATGAGAAGACATGTATGGAGGAGTTATATATGGAAAATTTTCTCATTCCACCCTAACAAGGAACCTACCCTTAAAGGATTCCCTATAATATTCTTTCAAACATCTTAAGATTTGTTAAAGAATGACGTATTGTATATGGTTGAAAATACAAGGAAAATAAGTTTAAATAAATGAGATCAATACCATCATTATTGTATTAGTTCCCAAGAAAAAGAACACAAAACATTTTGATAGATTTTATTCAATAAGCGTGTGTAGTATTGATTTATAAGATAATTTTTAAATTTATGTCAAATATATTAAAAAATTAGATTTTTTTGCATTTTCAAACATAAGACCATGCCAAAAATTTTACATTATTGGATGATTCATGCCCCTTGAAAAGGAATGGTCTCATTATAGCAACTTTACCATTGAGTATGGAAATTGGTTTTTGTCTATATTATTTTTTTTGTGAGCTATTCCTGTTCCTAACCAAGTTGTACTTTATACATCTAAATGCTTATCCTTATAATGCTTTATAGTCCATGTGTCAATAAATTAATCCTTCTCCACTAGTGCTAAAGTATCTAGATTGAGTTTTTAATATAGATTTTTCATTAGAGTAGTTTAACTACTATTTTGTAATATCTCCAAGGAATTAACCATGAATGATAAAGAAAAATATTGTTCTTAAGTGCAAGAACAATATTGAAAACTAATAAAGTTTACAAAATTAGAAAAAATGGCTATAAGGATGTGATTTCCCCTATATAAAGTTATTTGATTTCATGAGGAGTGATTCACTCTAAGAGTGGAGTAATTTCCTCATCAATGGCACTTAAAAGATAAGCATGGATGCATGGTAAGAAGGATGAATTAGAAAAGGAGAATTTTACCTTTTTATGATGCCACAACTCATCTTAGGAGAATTTAAAGACATCTAGAGGTGTAACTAGAGGCATGTAACATTCAAAGATGCATCAGTTTTGTAAATATACTTCCAAATATTTACTTTTATTAGGAGTATTATTTTCTCACCCATGGTAACTTAGGATTGAATTCTAACTATAAATATGATCCATGGAATCCATAGTAAACATATTTTAACCTCAAGATAATTATAGATACACTTTTTGAGTACCACATTTTGATTGCTCTTTTCTATTGGATTAAGGGGTGTGTTTTGTTGGTGGGCGGGGGGGGGGTGGGGATGGGTTATTTGTGTTTTTTTTTGCCTTTATTAATTAGAAATTGATGAGAGTATATGGTCATAGGATTGGATATAACATAGACAAAAAGCAATAAGGTCAAGATAATGATATGAGTAGATTAATATGGTAACCTAGGGTTGAATTCTAACTATAAATATGATCCATAAAATCCATAGTAAACATCTTTTGACCTCAAGATAATTATAGCTACACTTTGTAATTACCATATTTTGATCACTCTTTTCTATTGGATTAATTAGAAATTGATGAGACTATGTATTTTTCATTAGTGGTATTTCTCTCCGAGATTATGAAATACATGCTAAATATAGCACTATTGATTACCTTTTAAGTCTTTAATACTACCATAAATCTCATAAGTTAAATATCATAGGAATGAATATAATATAGCCACAAAGTAATAAGATAGATCAAGATAATGATATGAGTTGATTAATATGAGCAAATTAATATGTATATCAAGGCTAATAATATATCAAATAGCATTCACCATTAAATTCAATACTATATGAACATAAAAATCTTGAATCATAAATGGAACAACTTACCATATAGTAATCACTCAGTAATAATATAATACTTGATACTTCTCTCTAATGTGAAATAGTTACTTCTCTATTGATACTATATCTATGATACTACTATCATAGCAGCATATATAGAATGAATCTTTGGATACTTGACTATTTGTTTCATTATGCCAAGTCTCACTGGCCTTCAATTCTCCATGACACTTGCATACTTAATCAACACATTACTCTCTCTTGATATGAACATCTAGATATGACTCACAACCTTTACTTTGCACACTATAATCTAGAGACACTTGTGCACATAGACTCAACTTACACCTCAAACACCCTATATATTATATTATTTGGTTATTGAATACTTTAGTATTTAATCATGGTCTTCATCTTGATCTTCATCCTTCAACTGACCCTAGATCATGTGCTTCCCATATTCTCTTTTTGTTTTCATCTCAATTTTACTGATCATTTTCTTCTACTTCTACAGTTTCATATTTTATATCTTGTTTTTATCATGTTGGCCACCTATATCCTGATCAACTACAAAGTTAGTATCTTTCAAAATATTTGAGAGAAATATATTTTTAATGATTATCAATTTTGCTAAAAGAGATTTGAATTCATTTTCTATAGTGGTTTTTTCCAACTCTTAAATTTCCTAAATTTCCTCAGCTTGATGTTATTTTTTATTTAATTCTCTATATTGTAACTGAGGTTGACTATATTGATTTTTAATAGGATACTAACATTGAAAAGGTTGATACTGTAATTATTTTTGTCGATGTAGATTGTATTAATATTGTATTTATTGTATTGACTTATTTGGTTGATTTCCTTGATTCATATTTTGTTGTTTTCCATGATACTAATTTTTTTATTATTGTTCTATGATATTTTTTCTTGTATATTTAACAACATATTATATTCCATTTGGATTTGTACCTTGGAGTTGAAGCAAGATTACTTTACAAGTTAAATATCATAGGATTGAATATAATATAGCCACAAAGCAATAAGGTCAATATAATGATATGATTAGATTAATATGGTAACTTAGGGTTGAATTCTAACTATAAATATGATCCAAAAAATCCATAGTAAACATATTTTGAACTCAAGATAATTATAGCTACACTTTGTAATTACCATATTTTGATTACTCTTTTCTATTGGATTAATTTTAAATTGATGAGAGTATATATTTTCTATTAGTGGTATTTTTCTCCGATATTATGGAATACATGCTAAATATGGCACTATTGATTACCTTTTAAGCCTTTAATACTACCATAAATCTCAGAAGTTAAATATCATAAGAATGGATATAATATAGCCACAAAGTAATAAGGTCAAGATAATGATATGAGTTTATTAGTACGAGCAAATTAATATGTATATCAAGGCTAGTAGTATATCAAATAATATTCATCGTTAAATAGTAATATGAATATAAAAATCTTGAATCATACATGTACAAAGCATGTAGAACAACTTACAATGTTAATTACTCAAAATATATGCAATATTTATTACTACACTTTCTCTTACAAATAAAATACATACTTCTCTCTATAATGTGATATTGATACTTGACACTTGATGCTTTTCTATGGAGTACTATATAGCTATAGTAGAATGAATCTTTGGATACTTGACTATTTGTTTCAATATGCCAAGTCTAATGATTCTTGTCTTCCGTACTTGACACTTGCATCCTTAATCAACACATTACTCTATATTGTATGAACATCTAGATATGACTCTCAACCTTTACTTTGCATACTATAATCTAAGACACTTGTGCACATAGACTCAACTTACACTTCAAACACCCGCTATATTACATTATTTGGTTATTGAATACTTTAGTATTTAATCATGGTCTTCATCTTCATATTCATTATTCAAATGACCATAGATAATGTGCTTCCCATATTCTATTTTTGATTTCATCTCAATTTTATTGATCATTTTCTTCTACTTCTACAGTTTGATATTTTATATCTTGTTTTTATCATGTTGGCCACCTATATCCCGATCAACTACAAAGTTAGTATCTTTCAAAATCATTGAGAGAAATATATTTTTATTGATTATCAATTTTGCTAAAAGAGCTCTGAATTCATTTTCTATAGTGGTTTTTTCCAACTCTTAAATTTCCTAAATTTCTTTAGCTAGATGTCATTTTTTATTTAATTCTCTATATTGTAACTGAGGTTGACTATATTGATTTTTAATAGGATACTAACATTCAAAAGGTTTAGACTGTAATTATTTTTGTCGTTGTATATTCTATTGATATTGTATTTATTGTAATGGCTTATTTGTTTGATTTTCTTGATTCATATTCTTTTGTTTTCCATGATACTAATTTTTTTATTATTGTGCTATGACATTTTTTCTTGCATATTTAACAATATATTATATTCCATTTGGAATTGTATCTTGGAGTTGAAGCAATATTACCTTGTGAATTATCTTTTCATACTAAGGAATTGTTAGTCATTTCATTTTTGATTGAATTTTCTACTTCATATTCTTGTAGAATGTTGACTAACTCATCAAAAGTAGTATCTTTTCTTAAAACTTGAAAATATAGGACTAGATGCTTGTAAATTTTTGGAAGTGCTCTCAATGTCTCTTGAATAAGAAGTATATCTTCTACTTTTGCTTCTAGAGTTAATAGTCTTACTTTTATATCTACCACATTTATAATAAATAGTTCAATACTTTTATTGCTATTCACTTTTATGGAGTATAATTGAGATTGAAAATTTAGAATAGTATCTTTATTTTTTCCTTCAATATTTTACGTAGAGTATTCCAAGCTTCTATAGAAGTTTTTGCTACTCTTATGTAAGGTTGTTTTTAATTAGTTATTCAAAATTTTGTTATTAGAAGTGTTTTAGCTTCACATTCTTCATATGTTTGAATTTCTCTTACATCTTTAGTAGGTTTTATTTTGTTCCACTAACTATATCCTAAAGTTTAAACAAAATATGGTCCTTTCAAAAATTGATGTTCAAAAAGGAAAAACTTGTTGTTAAACATAGTAGTACTCATTAAATAATTTTTTTGATGTAGACAACCTTATAAATCCCTAATTTTAAGTAAATAAAAAAGGTCAAAGTTTCTAAACTAAATTCTATGAAGTAGTAATCCTTATGTATCCCTAGTTTTAGAAACTAGAGTGAATTTTACAAATTTTATTTTCCTAGGTTTTGATGTAGAAACCCTTTTGTCTCCTAAATTAAAATAATTTGCAACTTTTCAATTTCTCAAAAATAAAACTAAATTAAATATATTTTGAAAAACTCGAGTACTTTAAAACCCAGATAAAATAATTTAATTCCTTATCATTCAAAAACTTATGAAGGACTTTTCTCAAAAAAAAAAAATTCAAATAACTTTAATCTACCTATAAGCCTTATCTCTCCTATTAAAAATAAACCTTTAAAAAATATCTTATTAATCCTATGCATTAAATGAAACCCTAAAAAACTTAGCTTAATTCTCACTACATGATTACACTGTTCAATGTTTGAATTTGTGCTACCTTGACTATACACTTCTCTTCACAACATGCTTCTCTTAACTACATGTCATCATGTTGACTACATATTGTAGCTTTTAGTGCTTCCATTGCTTCTCCTACTTACATTTCTCCTTGTGCTTCCAATAGTGTTACACAGATGTATTGAAGACTCCATATATATCATGCATGGAATTGCTATTCCTTCCTAAATATTACATGTTGCTTCAGTTTCTTCAATACTCAAATTTTATCTCATTGCTCAATGAATACTACTAGTTAGTCAAAGATCACCCAATGGTAGTTATTAATGCTTAGGTTTAATCTTAGATGTTACTGAATGCTCAAAGATGTGTCTAATGACAATTATTAACACTCATGCTTGGTCATGGATATTATCTACTTAATTTTCAACACTTTATAGTGTAACCTATTCAAACACTTAAACTTTAATTTGCTTTCTCTACCATGTTATTCCTCTTTCCAATGAAGCACTTAGTTTACTTATTTTTGAAAGATATTTGGCTTAATTTTAGTTTAGCTTCTTCCACTAACTTTACACACTTGTCGAACAAGGATATTACTACATTGCACTATGTTCGAACATGTATTTTTTCTTGCATTGTACTCTTATATCAATGTGGCTCTTTAAATTATAGTCTAATTAATTTTTAACTTGCCATATTTTAGGTTGATGACTCTCAAAGTGGTGCTCTATCTAATGGCTTGGATTGCTTGGTGTATTATATATTCATGGCTCTTAGATTGGTGCTCTACTTAGAATATTATGTCTTAGACTACTTCAATGTAGTACATCACTTTAGAATTTAATAACTATGAGTGTTTATTGTCTACAACCTTAGCTTCCACCTTGAGCTTCAGGATATTATCTTCTCTTATTCATGAAAATTCGAATCACTTAGAATTATTGACTCACTTCACTTTTGGTATGTAAATTTGATATTCTACTAGTAAAACATTATTTGTAGAATTTTTTAAAATTTTATTATCTTTCTATTAAATGAGTGATTTGTTTCATCTACCAAGCAAATCATTTACTTTCAAGAAAAATGAAAATTTCGCTAAGTATTGGTGTAGTGAATCATTCTTTTCAAGTGATGAATTATTGATCCTTGAATAAGAGGAATTTTCCAAAATCAAACAAAAAAATTCTAGGTTTTGTTCAATGAGTGATGAAATTTCCCTAAAGGATTGATTTTCTAGGTATTAATAACATATCTTTTGAGAAAACTTAAATTATCCATTTGCTTGTAGAAATAAAATTACGAGCTTTGCTCATGTCTCCAATATATTTAGGCTTTGTGTAGCCATACAATGGCTTAACTCCAGGTAAATATTCATATGGTGTAGGATATATCACGGATTCAAAAGCCTAAAGTATCCTAATACATACAAAATAATCACAATTAATAATAGTTTTTACAACATATAAAACCAAACACGTAGGCTCTTCACATAATATAGAATTTTAATTTGCAATAGGTGTATTGGATCCATGAACCAATGAAATAGTTCATTCAACGATATTGAGTGGTAACTTCAAGTTTCTAAGTTCCACAAAATCAACAACTAGTTTAGTATACTTAATAGTAACTAGCATATGCTCCAATGGGACAACCTATGTAATCAAATATTTTATGGGAAGATGTACTATAGACATGCACCTCAACAACCTCAATTGATTCAACAACAAAATATGATATTTTGTATTAAGCAATATTATATAGAAGAATTGACCCAAACCTATCAATAAGAACATTAACGAATTCCATACGATTAATGGTGCATTTGAGGATTTTAAAAGGAATTGGAAAAGATCAATATTATCCTTGCAATCCTCAAATTGTTAAGCAAATGATATTATGAACTTAAGTAGAATAATTAAAAAATGTATTACTAAAAAAACATGTAGGATCCTCAATGATCAGTGACCAAAAAACATGATCTATCAATCAACTCCAAACGAGGTCTATGATAAATATATCGATGATTAATCTTATACCCAATAACACGAGAAATATGAATTTAAAATTTAGGTTCCTTGCCTATAAAATGGATCATAATCTATAAAATTTTGCTATAGCAATCCACCATGTCAAAGTGATGAATCAACAAGTGGTAAATCTACCAACTGGTATTTTCATTTAATGCTTAGTCAACAAATGATTATCCAACCAATGGTAAATCATGTCACTCCACCTTACATCAATGTGAATTAGGGCTATGGAATGCTTCAAACAACCAAAATGCATAGCTATCACCAACATACCTAAGATTTAGTAGTGAACAATCCTCATTGAACGTACAACAGAATGGAGAGGAAGTAAGCGACGTGGCATTGTGAAATAAGCGAAGCGAGCATGAGTCGGGCTGGAAAATGAAAATGAACACGGTGATCAAGCATGAGGGGCAAACGCATACTTGATCTGCTGAATAGTGTGGATGTCCGTCATAAAAGACTTGGCCAGAACATCGTCGGGTATACCGCTGGCAAACAACGTGGATGGCACAGACACAGTCCCTGCATTGGCACTCCCAAATGCAGAAAGAGCGACGGCCTCCTGATTATTGTCCGTGTTAATCTGGTAATGGAGGAGGCCCTTGGGAAATACGAAGAGATCAGGCGCTTGCACTGTCTCAGTGAAGAGCTTGCCGGTGGTGTCGACGAAGCCAACGTCGAGGGATCCATCCAAAACCAATAGAAGTTCAGATGCACGCGGGTGAGTGTGAGGAGGATTTACACCACCCTTGGGGAACTGCAGCACCGCGTACGATACACCCAACCCTTCCAGCGCCCCGAACTCGGCCTTCGATGCCTTCGTCACTTTCGCTGTGGCCAACCCCGTTAAGTTGCCGTCTACCTCCCGGAATCCCCTAAACGTGAAGAAACTGCCGTCGATGTTTTGCGGAGCCTTCCCCGCCGGCAGCAGAAAATCGGAGAGGATATCAGGATCTGCTGCATCTGTCACCCTCACCCTGCCAATACTCATCACGGCCAATATCATCACCATAATCATTGTGCAAATTAAACTATTGCCCATACTCGTATTTATTATCTTTTGATAACAAAATGAATTCCCTCTAAGGTTATGACGAAGGGAATCGCAACAATTCTTTCCTACGGCTTCTCTACTCCGCTTTTGCGATAAGGAAGGATTATGAGACCCTATATATAGGGATTTTCTCCGTAAAACGCAATGGTGTAGGACAAGCAAAGGAACGGGAAATCAAGAAGCGCTTATATCGGAAGCAGCCGTTTCCTTGCTTTTACCGTCGTCGTCTATTTGTATATGGCCGTCCTTGCAGGCAAAGTGAACAAGAGAGACTCAGATTGGAAGGAAAATTTGTATTGCTTTTTTGAACTTTGTCAACCTCTATTAGATTTTCTCGGGCGTACTTGGTCAAAGTTTCTAGAAGTAATCGTTTTTCGTGTGTATTACATTTTTTTTAAAATCTCCGATCGTAAATTGATAAATTTATAATTTGAGAAAAAATTGAAAGCAATTGCTCATGGCCAATCTTTAGAGAACTCAGAAGACTCCGTAAACCATTTTAAAACAGTTATCTTACCTTTTCATACATCTCATTAAGAACATTTGACTTGAAGAAAGTTATTTGTTATGATTTCAACCATCCCTTTTGATATTACCTCAATCTTCAAATTCTTTATATATATACATTTTTTTTTCCATTTTTTCGATTCTTCATTTCTCATTTCTTACAATTTATTTCTTAATACTCTTTTGCAATTCCATGGTGCTGGTACCGATTTTTGCATTTCAGGAATTATTGATTTTAAATATTTTTTCCTTTTCTTCACATGGTATCCAACTTATTAATGTGATAAGATTTAGTAGAATTTATAATGTATCATAATAGATAGTAAAATATTTCATTAATTACTACATTATAATAGAATACAAATTTGATGAGAAGACATGTATGGAGGAGTTATATATGGAAAATTTTCTCATTCCACCCTAACAAGGAACCTACCCTTAAAGGATTCCCTATAATATTCTTTCAAACATCTTAAGATTTGTTAAAGAATGACGTATTGTATATGGTTGAAAATACAAGGAAAATAAGTTTAAATAAATGAGATCAATACCATCATTATTGTATTAGTTCCCAAGAAAAAGAACACAAAACATTTTGATAGATTTTATTCAATAAGCGTGTGTAGTATTGATTTATAAGATAATTTTTAAATTTATGTCAAATATATTAAAAAATTAGATTTTTTTGCATTTTCAAACATAAGACCATGCCAAAAATTTTACATTATTGGATGATTCATGCCCCTTGAAAAGGAATGGTCTCATTATAGCAACTTTACCATTGAGTATGGAAATTGGTTTTTGTCTATATTATTTTTTTGGTGAGCTATTCCTGTTCCTAACCAAGTTGTACTTTATACATCTAAATGCTTATCCTTATAATGCTTTATAGTCCATGTGTCAATAAATTAATCCTTCTCCACTAGTGCTAAAGTATCTAGATTGAGTTTTTAATATAGATTTTTCATTAGAGTAGTTTAACTACTATTTTGTAATATCTCCAAGGAATTAACCATGAATGATAAAGAAAAATATTGTTCTTAAGTGCAAGAACAATATTGAAAACTAATAAAGTTTACAAAATTAGAAAAAATGGCTATAAGGATGTGATTTCCCCTATATAAAGTTATTTGATTTCATGAGGAGTGATTCACTCTAAGAGTGGAGTAATTTCCTCATCAATGGCACTTAAAAGATAAGCATGGATGCATGGTAAGAAGGATGAATTAGAAAAGGAGAATTTTACCTTTTTATGATGCCACAACTCATCTTAGGAGAATTTAAAGACATCTAGAGGTGTAACTAGAGGCATGTAACATTCAAAGATGCATCAGTTTTGTAAATATACTTCCAAATATTTACTTTTATTAGGAGTATTATTTTCTCACCCATGGTAACTTAGGATTGAATTCTAACTATAAATATGATCCATGGAATCCATAGTAAACATATTTTAACCTCAAGATAATTATAGATACACTTTTTGAGTACCACATTTTGATTGCTCTTTTCTATTGGATTAATTAGAAATTGATGAGAGTATATGGTTTCCATTAGTGGCATCCCCCCTGTTTGTGGGGGTGTTGTATATGGTGTTTTTGTTTGCTTTTTTTGCCTTTATTACTACCACAAATCTCACAAGTTAAATATCATAGGATTGGATATAACATAGACAAAAAGCAATAAGGTCAAGATAATGATATGAGTAGATTAATATGGTAACCTAGGGTTGAATTCTAACTATAAATATGATCCATAAAATCCATAGTAAACATCTTTTGACCTCAAGATAATTATAGCTACACTTTGTAATTACCATATTTTGATCACTCTTTTCTATTGGATTAATTAGAAATTGATGAGACTATGTATTTTTCATTAGTGGTATTTCTCTCTGAGATTATGAAATACATGCTAAATATAGCACTATTGATTACCTTTTAAGCCTTTAATACTACCATAAATCTCATAAGTTAAATATCATAGGAATGGATATAATATAGCCACAAAGTAATAAGATCAAGATAATGATATGAGTTGATTAATATGAGCAAATTAATATGTATATCAAGGCTAATAATATATCAAATAGCATTCACCATTAAATAGTAATATGAACATAAAAATCTTGAATCATAAATGTACAAAGCATGTAGAACAACTTACAATGTTAATTACTCAAAATGTACGTAATATTTATTACTCCACTTTCACTTAAAAATATAATACTTGATACTTCTCTCTATAATGTGATATCGATACTTGACACTTGATACTTTTCTATGGAGCACTATATAGCCATAGTAGAATGAATCTTTGGATACTTGACTATTTGTTTCAATATGCCAAGTCTCATGATTCTTGTCTTCTCTACTTGACACTTGCATACTTAATCAACACATTACTCTATATTGTATGAACATCTAGATATGACTCTCAACCTTTACTTTGCACACTATAATCTAAGACACTTGTGCACATAGACTCAACTTACACCTCAAACACCCTATATATTATATTATTTGGTTATTGAATACTTTAGTATTTAATCATGGTCTTCATCTTGATCTTCATCCTTCAACTGACCCTAGATCATGTGCTTCCCATATTCTCTTTTTGTTTTCATCTCAATTTTACTGATCATTTTCTTCTACTTCTACAGTTTCATATTTTATATCTTGTTTTTATCATGTTGGCCACCTATATCCTGATCAACTACAAAGTTAGTATCTTTCAAAATATTTGAGAGAAATATATTTTTAATGATTATCAATTTTGCTAAAAGAGATTTGAATTCATTTTCTATAGTGGTTTTTTCCAACTCTTAAATTTCCTAAATTTCCTCAGCTTGATGTTATTTTTTATTTAATTCTCTATATTGTAACTGAGGTTGACTATATTGATTTTTAATAGGATACTAACATTGAAAAGGTTGATACTGTAATTATTTTTGTCGATGTAGATTGTATTAATATTGTATTTATTGTATTGACTTATTTGGTTGATTTCCTTGATTCATATTTTGTTGTTTTCCATGATACTAATTTTTTTATTATTGTTCTATGATATTTTTTCTTGTATATTTAACAACATATTATATTCCATTTGGATTTGTACCTTGGAGTTGAAGCAAGATTACTTTACAAGTTAAATATCATAGGATTGAATATAATATAGCCACAAAGCAATAAGGTCAATATAATGATATGATTAGATTAATATGGTAACTTAGGGTTGAATTCTAACTATAAATATGATCCATAAAATCCATAGTAAACATATTTTGAACTCAAGATAATTATAGCTACACTTTGTAATTACCATATTTTGATTACTCTTTTCTATTGGATTAATTTTAAATTGATGAGAGTATATATTTTCTATTAGTGGTATTTTTCTCCGATATTATGGAATACATGCTAAATATGGCACTATTGATTACCTTTTAAGCCTTTAATACTACCATAAATCTCAGAAGTTAAATATCATAAGAATGGATATAATATAGCCACAAAGTAATAAGGTCAAGATAATGATATGAGTTTATTAGTACGAGCAAATTAATATGTATATCAAGGCTAGTAGTATATCAAATAATATTCATCGTTAAATAGTAATATGAATATAAAAATCTTGAATCATACATGTACAAAGCATGTAGAACAACTTACAATGTTAATTACTCAAAATATATGCAATATTTATTACTACACTTTCTCTTACAAATAAAATACATACTTCTCTCTATAATGTGATATTGATACTTGACACTTGATGCTTTTCTATGGAGTACTATATAGCTATAGTAGAATGAATCTTTGGATACTTGACTATTTGTTTCAATATGCCAAGTCTAATGATTCTTGTCTTCCGTACTTGACACTTGCATCCTTAATCAACACATTACTCTATATTGTATGAACATCTAGATATGACTCTCAACCTTTACTTTGCATACTATAATCTAAGACACTTGTGCACATAGACTCAACTTACACTTCAAACACCCGCTATATTACATTATTTGGTTATTGAATACTTTAGTATTTAATCATGGTCTTCATCTTCATATTCATTATTCAAATGACCATAGATAATGTGCTTCCCATATTCTATTTTTGATTTCATCTCAATTTTATTGATCATTTTCTTCTACTTCTACAGTTTGATATTTTATATCTTGTTTTTATCATGTTGGCCACCTATATCCCGATCAACTGCAAAGTTAGTATCTTTCAAAATCATTGAGAGAAATATATTTTTATTGATTATCAATTTTGCTAAAAGAGCTCTGAATTCATTTTCTATAGTGGTTTTTTCCAACTCTTAAATTTCCTAAATTTCTTTAGCTAGATGTCATTTTTTATTTAATTCTCTATATTGTAACTGAGGTTGACTATATTGATTTTTAATAGGATACTAACATTCAAAAGGTTTAGACTGTAATTATTTTTGTCGTTGTATATTCTATTGATATTGTATTTATTGTAATGGCTTATTTGTTTGATTTTCTTGATTCATATTCTTTTGTTTTCCATGATACTAATTTTTTTATTATTGTGCTATGACATTTTTTCTTGCATATTTAACAATATATTATATTCCATTTGGAATTGTATCTTGGAGTTGAAGCAATATTACCTTGTGAATTATCTTTTCATACTAAGGAATTGTTAGTCATTTCATTTTTGATTGAATTTTCTACTTCATATTCTTGTAGAATGTTGACTAACTCATCAAAAGTAGTATCTTTTCTTAAAACTTGAAAAGATAGGACTAGATGCCTGTAAATTTTTGGAAGTGCTCTCAATGTCTCTTGAATAAGAAGTATATCTTCTACTTTTGCTTCTAGAGTTAATAGTCTTACTTTTATATCTACCACATTTATAATAAATAGTTCAATACTTTTATTGCTATTCACTTTTATGGAGTATAATTGAGATTGAAAATTTAGAATAGTATCTTTATTTTTTCCTTCAATATTTTACGTAGAGTATTCCAAGCTTCTATAGAAGTTTTTGCTACTCTTATGTAAGGTTGTTTTTAATTAGTTATTCAAAATTTTGTTATTAGAAGTGTTTTAGCTTCACCTTCTTCATATGTTTGAATTTCTCTTACATCTTTAGTAGGTTTTATTTTGTTCCACTAACTATATCCTAAAGTTTAAACAAAATATGGTCCTTTCAAAAATTGATGTTCAAAAAGGAAAAACTTGTTGTTAAACATAGTAGTACTCATTAAATAATTTTTTTGATGTAGACAACCTTATAACTCCCTAAGTTTAAGTAAATAAAAAAGGTCAAAGTTTCTAAACTAAATTCTATGAAGTAGTAATCCTTATGTATCCCTAGTTTTAGAAACTAGAGTGAATTTTACAAATTTTATTTTCCTAGGTTTTGATGTAGAAACCCTTTTGTCTCCTAAATTAAAATAATTTGCAACTTTTCAATTTCTCAAAAATAAAACTAAATTAAATATATTTTGAAAAACTCGAGTACTTTAAAACCCAGATAAAATAATTTAATTCCTTATCATTCAAAAACTTATGAAGGACTTTTCTCAAAAAAAAAAAATTCAAATAACTTTAATCTACCTATAAGCCTTATCTCTCCTATTAAAAATAAACCTTTAAAAAATATCTTATTAATCCTATGCATTAAATGAAACCCTAAAAAACTTAGCTTAATTCTCACTACATGATTACACTGTTCAATGTTTGAATTTGTGCTACCTTGACTATACACTTCTCTTCACAACATGCTTCTCTTAACTACATGTCATCATGTTGACTACATATTGTAGCTTTTAGTGCTTCCATTGCTTCTCCTACTTACATTTCTCCTTGTGCTTCCAATAGTGTTACACAGATGTATTGAAGACTCCATATATATCATGCATGGAATTGCTATTCCTTCCTAAATATTACATGTTGCTTCAGTTTCTTCAATACTCAAATTTTATCTCATTGCTCAATGAATACTACTAGTTAGTCAAAGATCACCCAATGGTAGTTATTAATGCTTAGGTTTAATCTTAGATGTTACTGAATGCTCAAAGATGTGTCTAATGACAATTATTAACACTCATGCTTGGTCATGGATATTATCTACTTAATTTTCAACACTTTATAGTGTAACCTATTCAAACACTTAAACTTTAATTTGCTTTCTCTACCATGTTATTCCTCTTTCCAATGAAGCACTTAGTTTACTTATTTTTGAAAGATATTTGGCTTAATTTTAGTTTAGCTTCTTCCACTAACTTTACACACTTGTCGAACAAGGATATTACTACATTGCACTATGTTCGAACATGTATTTTTTCTTGCATTGTACTCTTATATCAATGTGGCTCTTTAAATTATAGTCTAATTAATTTTTAACTTGCCATATTTTAGGTTGATGACTCTCAAAGTGGTGCTCTATCTAATGGCTTGGATTGCTTGGTGTATTATATATTCATGGCTCTTAGATTGGTGCTCTACTTAGAATATTATGTCTTAGACTACTTCAATGTAGTACATCACTTTAGAATTTAATAACTATGAGTGTTTATTGTCTACAACCTTAGCTTCCACCTTGAGCTTCAGGATATTATCTTCTCTTATTCATGAAAATTCGAATCACTTAGAATTATTGACTCACTTCACTTTTGGTATGTAAATTTGATATTCTACTAGTAAAACATTATTTGTAGAATTTTTTAAAATTTTATTATCTTTCTATTAAATGAGTGATTTGTTTCATCTACCAAGCAAATCATTTACTTTCAAGAAAAATGAAAATTTCGCTAAGTATTGGTGTAGTGAATCATTCTTTTCAAGTGATGAATTATTGATCCTTGAATAAGAGGAATTTTCCAAAATCAAACAAAAAAATTCTAGGTTTTGTTCAATGAGTGATGAAATTTCCCTAAAGGATTGATTTTCTAGGTATTAATAACATATCTTTTGAGAAAACTTAAATTATCCATTTGCTTGTAGAAATAAAATTACGAGCTTTGCTCATGTCTCCAATATATTTAGGCTTTGTGTAGCCATACAATGGCTTAACTCCAGGTAAATATTCATATGGTGTAGGATATATCACGGATTCAAAATCCTAAAGTATCCTAATACATACAAAATAATCACAATTAATAATAGTTTTTACAACATATAAAACCAAACACGTAGGCTCTTCAGATAATATAGAATTTTAATTTGCAATAGGTGTATTGGATCCATGAACCAATGAAATAGTTCATTCAACGATATTGAGTGGTAACTTCAAGTTTCTAAGTTCCACAAAATCAACAACTAGTTCAGTATACTTAATAGTAACTAGCATATGCTCCAATGGGACAACCTATGTAATCAAATATTTTATGGGAAGATGTACTATAGACATGCACCTCAACAACCTCAATTGATTCAACAACAAAATATGATATTTTGTATTAAGCAATATTATATAGAAGAATTGACCCAAACCTATCAATAAGAACATTAACGAATTCCATACGATTAATGGTGCATTTGAGGATTTTAAAAGGA
Source organism: Wollemia nobilis (assembly GCA_028583015.1). Lineage (NCBI taxonomy): Eukaryota > Viridiplantae > Streptophyta > Pinopsida > Araucariales > Araucariaceae > Wollemia > Wollemia nobilis. The sequence continues at coordinate 65,901 of JAQPPZ010002885.1, read as the reverse complement.
ATTGGAAAAGATCAATATTATCCTTGCAATCCTCAAATTGTTAAGCAAATGATATTATGAACTTAAGTAGAATAATTAAAAAATGTATTACTAAAAAAACATGTAGGATCCTCAATGATCAGTGACCAAAAAACATGATCTATCAATCAACTCCAAACGAGGTCTATGATAAATATATCGATGATTAATCTTATACCCAATAACACGAGAAATATGAATTTAAAATTTAGGTTCCTTGCCTATAAAATGGATCATAATCTATAAAATTTTGCTATAGCAATCCACCATGTCAAAGTGATGAATCAACAAGTGGTAAATCTACCAACTGGTATTTTCATTTAATGCTTAGTCAACAAATGATTATCCAACCAATGGTAAATCATGTCACTCCACCTTAAATCAATGTGAATTAGGGCTATGGAATGCTTCAAACAACCAAAATGCATAGCTATCACCAACATACCTAAGATTTAGTAGTGAACAATCCTCATTGAACGTACAACAGAATGGAGAGGAAGTAAGCGACGTGGCATTGTGAAATAAGCGAAGCGAGCATGAGTCGGGCTGGAAAATGAAAATGAACACGGTGATCAAGCATGAGGGGCAAACGCATACTTGATCTGCTGAATAGTGTGGATGTCCGTCATAAAAGACTTGGCCAGAACATCGTCGGGTATACCGCTGGCAAACAACGTGGATGGCACAGACACAGTCCCTGCATTGGCACTCCCAAATGCAGAAAGAGCGACGGCCTCCTGATTATTGTCCGTGTTAATCTGGTAATGGAGGAGGCCCTTGGGAAATACGAAGAGATCAGGCGCTTGCACTGTCTCAGTGAAGAGCTTGCCGGTGGTGTCGACGAAGCCAACGTCGAGGGATCCATCCAAAACCAATAGAAGTTCAGATGCACGCGGGTGAGTGTGAGGAGGATTTACACCACCCTTGGGGAACTGCAGCACCGCGTACGATACACCCAACCCTTCCAGCGCCCCGAACTCGGCCTTCGATGCCTTCGTCACTTTCGCTGTGGCCAACCCCGTTAAGTTGCCGTCTACCTCCCGGAATCCCCTAAACGTGAAGAAACTGCCGTCGATGTTTTGCGGAGCCTTCCCCGCCGGCAGCAGAAAATCGGAGAGGATATCAGGATCTGCTGCATCTGTCACCCTCACCCTGCCAATACTCATCACGGCCAATATCATCACCATAATCATTGTGCAAATTAAACTATTGCCCATACTCGTATTTATTATCTTTTGATAACAAAATGAATTCCCTCTAAGGTTATGACGAAGGGAATCGCAACAATTCTTTCCTACGGCTTCTCTACTCCGCTTTTGCGATAAGGAAGGATTATGAGACCCTATATATAGGGATTTTCTCCGTAAAACGCAATGGTGTAGGACAAGCAAAGGAACGGGAAATCAAGAAGCGCTTATATCGGAAGCAGCCGTTTCCTTGCTTTTACCGTCGTCGTCTATTTGTATATGGCCGTCCTTGCAGGCAAAGTGAACAAGAGAGACTCAGATTGGAAGGAAAATTTGTATTGCTTTTTTGAACTTTGTCAACCTCTATTAGATTTTCTCGGGCGTACTTGGTCAAAGTTTCTAGAAGTAATCGTTTTTCGTGTGTATTACATTTTTTTTAAAATCTCCGATCGTAAATTGATAAATTTATAATTTGAGAAAAAATTGAAAGCAATTGCTCATGGCCAATCTTTAGAGAACTCAGAAGACTCCGTAAACCATTTTAAAACAGTTATCTTACCTTTTCATACATCTCATTAAGAACATTTGACTTGAAGAAAGTTATTTGTTATGATTTCAACCATCCCTTTTGATATTACCTCAATCTTCAAATTCTTTATATATATACATTTTTTTTTCCATTTTTTCGATTCTTCATTTCTCATTTCTTACAATTTATTTCTTAATACTCTTTTGCAATTCCATGGTGCTGGTACCGATTTTTGCATTTCAGGAATTATTGATTTTAAATATTTTTTCCTTTTCTTCACATGGTATCCAACTTATTAATGTGATAAGATTTAGTAGAATTTATAATGTATCATAATAGATAGTAAAATATTTCATTAATTACTACATTATAATAGAATACAAATTTGATGAGAAGACATGTATGGAGGAGTTATATATGGAAAATTTTCTCATTCCACCCTAACAAGGAACCTACCCTTAAAGGATTCCCTATAATATTCTTTCAAACATCTTAAGATTTGTTAAAGAATGACGTATTGTATATGGTTGAAAATACAAGGAAAATAAGTTTAAATAAATGAGATCAATACCATCATTATTGTATTAGTTCCCAAGAAAAAGAACACAAAACATTTTGATAGATTTTATTCAATAAGCGTGTGTAGTATTGATTTATAAGATAATTTTTAAATTTATGTCAAATATATTAAAAAATTAGATTTTTTTGCATTTTCAAACATAAGACCATGCCAAAAATTTTACATTATTGGATGATTCATGCCCCTTGAAAAGGAATGGTCTCATTATAGCAACTTTACCATTGAGTATGGAAATTGGTTTTTGTCTATATTATTTTTTTTGTGAGCTATTCCTGTTCCTAACCAAGTTGTACTTCCTTCATCGCTTTATACATCTAAATGCTTATCCTTATAATGCTTTATAGTCCATGTGTCAATAAATTAATCCTTCTCCACTAGTGCTAAAGTATCTAGATTGAGTTTTTAATATAGATTTTTCATTAGAGTAGTTTAACTACTATTTTGTAATATCTCCAAGGAATTAACCATGAATGATAAAGAAAAATATTGTTCTTAAGTGCAAGAACAATATTGAAAACTAATAAAGTTTACAAAATTAGAAAAAATGGCTATAAGGATGTGATTTCCCCTATATAAAGTTATTTGATTTCATGAGGAGTGATTCACTCTAAGAGTGGAGTAATTTCCTCATCAATGGCACTTAAAAGATAAGCATGGATGCATGGTAAGAAGGATGAATTAGAAAAGGAGAATTTTACCTTTTTATGATGCCACAACTCATCTTAGGAGAATTTAAAGACATCTAGAGGTGTAACTAGAGGCATGTAACATTCAAAGATGCATCAGTTTTGTAAATATACTTCCAAATATTTACTTTTATTAGGAGTATTATTTTCTCACCCATGGTAACTTAGGATTGAATTCTAACTATAAATATGATCCATGGAATCCATAGTAAACATATTTTAACCTCAAGATAATTATAGATACACTTTTTGAGTACCACATTTTGATTGCTCTTTTCTATTGGATTAATTAGAAATTGATGAGAGTATATGGTTTCCATTAGTGGCATTGCCCTCCTAGATTGTGGGCATGCTGAATATGGTACTATTGATTGCCTTTTAAGCCTTTAATACTACCACAAATCTCACAAGTTAAATATCATAGGATTGGATATAACATAGACAAAAAGCAATAAGGTCAAGATAATGATATGAGTAGATTAATATGGTAACCTAGGGTTGAATTCTAACTATAAATATGATCCATAAAATCCATAGTAAACATCTTTTGACCTCAAGATAATTATAGCTACACTTTGTAATTACCATATTTTGATCACTCTTTTCTATTGGATTAATTAGAAATTGATGAGACTATGTATTTTTCATTAGTGGTATTTCTCTCTGAGATTATGAAATACATGCTAAATATAGCACTATTGATTACCTTTTAAGCCTTTAATACTACCATAAATCTCATAAGTTAAATATCATAGGAATGGATATAATATAGCCACAAAGTAATAAGATCAAGATAATGATATGAGTTGATTAATATGAGCAAATTAATATGTATATCAAGGCTAATAATATATCAAATAGCATTCACCATTAAATAGTAATATGAACATAAAAATCTTGAATCATAAATGTACAAAGCATGTAGAACAACTTACAATGTTAATTACTCAAAATGTACGTAATATTTATTACTCCACTTTCACTTAAAAATATAATACTTGATACTTCTCTCTATAATGTGATATCGATACTTGACACTTGATACTTTTCTATGGAGCACTATATAGCCATAGTAGAATGAATCTTTGGATACTTGACTATTTGTTTCAATATGCCAAGTCTCATGATTCTTGTCTTCTCTACTTGACACTTGCATACTTAATCAACACATTACTCTATATTGTATGAACATCTAGATATGACTCTCAACCTTTACTTTGCACACTATAATCTAAGACACTTGTGCACATAGACTCAACTTACACCTCAAACACCCTATATATTATATTATTTGGTTATTGAATACTTTAGTATTTAATCATGGTCTTCATCTTGATCTTCATCCTTCAACTGACCCTAGATCATGTGCTTCCCATATTCTCTTTTTGTTTTCATCTCAATTTTACTGATCATTTTCTTCTACTTCTACAGTTTCATATTTTATATCTTGTTTTTATCATGTTGGCCACCTATATCCTGATCAACTACAAAGTTAGTATCTTTCAAAATATTTGAGAGAAATATATTTTTAATGATTATCAATTTTGCTAAAAGAGATTTGAATTCATTTTCTATAGTGGTTTTTTCCAACTCTTAAATTTCCTAAATTTCCTCGACTTGATGTTATTTTTTATTTAATTCTCTATATTGTAACCGAGGTTGACTATATTGATTTTTAATAGGATACTAACATTGAAAAGGTTGATACTGTAATTATTTTTGTCGATGTAGATTGTATTAATATTGTATTTATTGTATTGACTTATTTGGTTGATTTCCTTGATTCATATTTTGTTGTTTTCCATGATACTAATTTTTTTATTATTGTTCTATGATATTTTTTCTTGTATATTTAACAACATATTATATTCCATTTGGATTTGTACCTTGGAGTTGAAGCAAGATTACTTTACAAGTTAAATATCATAGGATTGAATATAATATAGCCACAAAGCAATAAGGTCAATATAATGATATGATTAGATTAATATGGTAACTTAGGGTTGAATTCTAACTATAAATATGATCCATAAAATCCATAGTAAACATATTTTGAACTCAAGATAATTATAGCTACACTTTGTAATTACCATATTTTGATTACTCTTTTCTATTGGATTAATTTTAAATTGATGAGAGTATATATTTTCTATTAGTGGTATTTTTCTCCGATATTATGGAATACATGCTAAATATGGCACTATTGATTACCTTTTAAGCCTTTAATACTACCATAAATCTCAGAAGTTAAATATCATAAGAATGGATATAATATAGCCACAAAGTAATAAGGTCAAGATAATGATATGAGTTTATTAGTACGAGCAAATTAATATGTATATCAAGGCTAGTAGTATATCAAATAATATTCATCGTTAAATAGTAATATGAATATAAAAATCTTGAATCATACATGTACAAAGCATGTAGAACAACTTACAATGTTAATTACTCAAAATATATGCAATATTTATTACTACACTTTCTCTTACAAATAAAATACATACTTCTCTCTATAATGTGATATTGATACTTGACACTTGATGCTTTTCTATGGAGTACTATATAGCTATAGTAGAATGAATCTTTGGATACTTGACTATTTGTTTCAATATGCCAAGTCTAATGATTCTTGTCTTCCGTACTTGACACTTGCATCCTTAATCAACACATTACTCTATATTGTATGAACATCTAGATATGACTCTCAACCTTTACTTTGCATACTATAATCTAAGACACTTGTGCACATAGACTCAACTTACACTTCAAACACCCGCTATATTACATTATTTGGTTATTGAATACTTTAGTATTTAATCATGGTCTTCATCTTCATATTCATTATTCAAATGACCATAGATAATGTGCTTCCCATATTCTATTTTTGATTTCATCTCAATTTTATTGATCATTTTCTTCTACTTCTACAGTTTGATATTTTATATCTTGTTTTTATCATGTTGGCCACCTATATCCCGATCAACTGCAAAGTTAGTATCTTTCAAAATCATTGAGAGAAATATATTTTTATTGATTATCAATTTTGCTAAAAGAGCTCTGAATTCATTTTCTATAGTGGTTTTTTCCAACTCTTAAATTTCCTAAATTTCTTTAGCTAGATGTCATTTTTTATTTAATTCTCTATATTGTAACTGAGGTTGACTATATTGATTTTTAATAGGATACTAACATTCAAAAGGTTTAGACTGTAATTATTTTTGTCGTTGTATATTCTATTGATATTGTATTTATTGTAATGGCTTATTTGTTTGATTTTCTTGATTCATATTCTTTTGTTTTCCATGATACTAATTTTTTTATTATTGTGCTATGACATTTTTTCTTGCATATTTAACAATATATTATATTCCATTTGGAATTGTATCTTGGAGTTGAAGCAATATTACCTTGTGAATTATCTTTTCATACTAAGGAATTGTTAGTCATTTCATTTTTGATTGAATTTTCTACTTCATATTCTTGTAGAATGTTGACTAACTCATCAAAAGTAGTATCTTTTCTTAAAACTTGAAAAGATAGGACTAGATGCTTGTAAATTTTTGGAAGTGCTCTCAATGTCTCTTGAATAAGAAGTATATCTTCTACTTTTGCTTCTAGAGTTAATAGTCTTACTTTTATATCTACCACATTTATAATAAATAGTTCAATACTTTTATTGCTATTCACTTTTATGGAGTATAATTGAGATTGAAAATTTAGAATAGTATCTTTATTTTTTCCTTCAATATTTTACGTAGAGTATTCCAAGCTTCTATAGAAGTTTTTGCTACTCTTATGTAAGGTTGTTTTTAATTAGTTATTCAAAATTTTGTTATTAGAAGTGTTTTAGCTTCACCTTCTTCATATGTTTGAATTTCTCTTACATCTTTAGTAGGTTTTATTTTGTTCCACTAACTATATCCTAAAGTTTAAACAAAATATGGTCCTTTCAAAAATTGATGTTCAAAAAGGAAAAACTTGTTGTTAAACATAGTAGTACTCATTAAATAATTTTTTTGATGTAGACAACCTTATAACTCCCTAAGTTTAAGTAAATAAAAAAGGTCAAAGTTTCTAAACTAAATTCTATGAAGTAGTAATCCTTATGTATCCCTAGTTTTAGAAACTAGAGTGAATTTTACAAATTTTATTTTCCTAGGTTTTGATGTAGAAACCCTTTTGTCTCCTAAATTAAAATAATTTGCAACTTTTCAATTTCTCAAAAATAAAACTAAATTAAATATATTTTGAAAAACTCGAGTACTTTAAAACCCAGATAAAATAATTTAATTCCTTATCATTCAAAAACTTATGAAGGACTTTTCTCAAAAAAAAAAAATTCAAATAACTTTAATCTACCTATAAGCCTTATCTCTCCTATTAAAAATAAACCTTTAAAAAATATCTTATTAATCCTATGCATTAAATGAAACCCTAAAAAACTTAGCTTAATTCTCACTACATGATTACACTGTTCAATGTTTGAATTTGTGCTACCTTGACTATACACTTCTCTTCACAACATGCTTCTCTTAACTACATGTCATCATGTTGACTACATATTGTAGCTTTTAGTGCTTCCATTGCTTCTCCTACTTACATTTCTCCTTGTGCTTCCAATAGTGTTACACAGATGTATTGAAGACTCCATATATATCATGCATGGAATTGCTATTCCTTCCTAAATATTACATGTTGCTTCAGTTTCTTCAATACTCAAATTTTATCTCATTGCTCAATGAATACTACTAGTTAGTCAAAGATCACCCAATGGTAGTTATTAATGCTTAGGTTTAATCTTAGATGTTACTGAATGCTCAAAGATGTGTCTAATGACAATTATTAACACTCATGCTTGGTCATGGATATTATCTACTTAATTTTCAACACTTTATAGTGTAACCTATTCAAACACTTAAACTTTAATTTGCTTTCTCTACCATGTTATTCCTCTTTCCAATGAAGCACTTAGTTTACTTATTTTTGAAAGATATTTGGCTTAATTTTAGTTTAGCTTCTTCCACTAACTTTACACACTTGTCGAACAAGGATATTACTACATTGCACTATGTTCGAACATGTATTTTTTCTTGCATTGTACTCTTATATCAATGTGGCTCTTTAAATTATAGTCTAATTAATTTTTAACTTGCCATATTTTAGGTTGATGACTCTCAAAGTGGTGCTCTATCTAATGGCTTGGATTGCTTGGTGTATTATATATTCATGGCTCTTAGATTGGTGCTCTACTTAGAATATTATGTCTTAGACTACTTCAATGTAGTACATCACTTTAGAATTTAATAACTATGAGTGTTTATTGTCTACAACCTTAGCTTCCACCTTGAGCTTCAGGATATTATCTTCTCTTATTCATGAAAATTCGAATCACTTAGAATTATTGACTCACTTCACTTTTGGTATGTAAATTTGATATTCTACTAGTAAAACATTATTTGTAGAATTTTTTAAAATTTTATTATCTTTCTATTAAATGAGTGATTTGTTTCATCTACCAAGCAAATCATTTACTTTCAAGAAAAATGAAAATTTTTCTAAGTATTGGTGTAGTGAATCATTCTTTTCAAGTGATGAATTATTGATCCTTGAATAAGAGGAATTTTCCAAAATCAAACAAAAAAATTCTAGGTTTTGTTCAATGAGTGATGAAATTTCCCTAAAGGATTGATTTTCTAGGTATTAATAACATATCTTTTGAGAAAACTTAAATTATCCATTTGCTTGTAGAAATAAAATTACGAGCTTTGCTCATGTCTCCAATATATTTAGGCTTTGTGTAGCCATACAATGGCTTAACTCCAGGTAAATATTCATATGGTGTAGGATATATCACGGATTCAAAATCCTAAAGTATCCTAATACATACAAAATAATCACAATTAATAATAGTTTTTACAACATATAAAACCAAACACGTAGGCTCTTCAGATAATATAGAATTTTAATTTGCAATAGGTGTATTGGATCCATGAACCAATGAAATAGTTCATTCAACGATATTGAGTGGTAACTTCAAGTTTCTAAGTTCCACAAAATCAACAACTAGTTCAGTATACTTAATAGTAACTAGCATATGCTCCAATGGGACAACCTATGTAATCAAATATTTTATGGGAAGATGTACTATAGACATGCACCTCAACAACCTCAATTGATTCAACAACAAAATATGATATTTTGTATTAAGCAATATTATATAGAAGAATTGACCCAAACCTATCAATAAGAACATTAACGAATTCCATACGATTAATGGTGCATTTGAGGATTTTAAAAGGAATTGGAAAAGATCAATATTATCCTTGCAATCCTCAAATTGTTAAGCAAATGATATTATGAACTTAAGTAGAATAATTAAAAAATGTATTACTAAAAAAACATGTAGGATCCTCAATGATCAGTGACCAAAAAACATGATCTATCAATCAACTCCAAACGAGGTCTATGATAAATATATCGATGATTAATCTTATACCCAATAACACGAGAAATATGAATTTAAAATTTAGGTTCCTTGCCTATAAAATGGATCATAATCTATAAAATTTTGCTATAGCAATCCACCATGTCAAAGTGATGAATCAACAAGTGGTAAATCTACCAACTGGTATTTTCATTTAATGCTTAGTCAACAAATGATTATCCAACCAATGGTAAATCATGTCACTCCACCTTAAATCAATGTGAATTAGGGCTATGGAATGCTTCAAACAACCAAAATGCATAGCTATCACCAACATACCTAAGATTTAGTAGTGAACAATCCTCATTGAACGTACAACAGAATGGAGAGGAAGTAAGCGACGTGGCATTGTGAAATAAGCGAAGCGAGCATGAGTCGGGCTGGAAAATGAAAATGAACACGGTGATCAAGCATGAGGGGCAAACGCATACTTGATCTGCTGAATAGTGTGGATGTCCGTCATAAAAGACTTGGCCAGAACATCGTCGGGTATACCGCTGGCAAACAACGTGGATGGCACAGACACAGTCCCTGCATTGGCACTCCCAAATGCAGAAAGAGCGACGGCCTCCTGATTATTGTCCGTGTTAATCTGGTAATGGAGGAGGCCCTTGGGAAATACGAAGAGATCAGGCGCTTGCACTGTCTCAGTGAAGAGCTTGCCGGTGGTGTCGACGAAGCCAACGTCGAGGGATCCATCCAAAACCAATAGAAGTTCAGATGCACGCGGGTGAGTGTGAGGAGGATTTACACCACCCTTGGGGAACTGCAGCACCGCGTACGATACACCCAACCCTTCCAGCGCCCCGAACTCGGCCTTCGATGCCTTCGTCACTTTCGCTGTGGCCAACCCCGTTAAGTTGCCGTCTACCTCCCGGAATCCCCTAAACGTGAAGAAACTGCCGTCGATGTTTTGCGGAGCCTTCCCCGCCGGCAGCAGAAAATCGGAGAGGATATCAGGATCTGCTGCATCTGTCACCCTCACCCTGCCAATACTCATCACGGCCAATATCATCACCATAATCATTGTGCAAATTAAACTATTGCCCATACTCGTATTTATTATCTTTTGATAACAAAATGAATTCCCTCTAAGGTTATGACGAAGGGAATCGCAACAATTCTTTCCTACGGCTTCTCTACTCCGCTTTTGCGATAAGGAAGGATTATGAGACCCTATATATAGGGATTTTCTCCGTAAAACGCAATGGTGTAGGACAAGCAAAGGAACGGGAAATCAAGAAGCGCTTATATCGGAAGCAGCCGTTTCCTTGCTTTTACCGTCGTCGTCTATTTGTATATGGCCGTCCTTGCAGGCAAAGTGAACAAGAGAGACTCAGATTGGAAGGAAAATTTGTATTGCTTTTTTGAACTTTGTCAACCTCTATTAGATTTTCTCGGGCGTACTTGGTCAAAGTTTCTAGAAGTAATCGTTTTTCGTGTGTATTACATTTTTTTTAAAATCTCCGATCGTAAATTGATAAATTTATAATTTGAGAAAAAATTGAAAGCAATTGCTCATGGCCAATCTTTAGAGAACTCAGAAGACTCCGTAAACCATTTTAAAACAGTTATCTTACCTTTTCATACATCTCATTAAGAACATTTGACTTGAAGAAAGTTATTTGTTATGATTTCAACCATCCCTTTTGATATTACCTCAATCTTCAAATTCTTTATATATATACATTTTTTTTTCCATTTTTTCGATTCTTCATTTCTCATTTCTTACAATTTATTTCTTAATACTCTTTTGCAATTCCATGGTGCTGGTACCGATTTTTGCATTTCAGGAATTATTGATTTTAAATATTTTTTCCTTTTCTTCACATGGTATCCAACTTATTAATGTGATAAGATTTAGTAGAATTTATAATGTATCATAATAGATAGTAAAATATTTCATTAATTACTACATTATAATAGAATACAAATTTGATGAGAAGACATGTATGGAGGAGTTATATATGGAAAATTTTCTCATTCCACCCTAACAAGGAACCTACCCTTAAAGGATTCCCTATAATATTCTTTCAAACATCTTAAGATTTGTTAAAGAATGACGTATTGTATATGGTTGAAAATACAAGGAAAATAAGTTTAAATAAATGAGATCAATACCATCATTATTGTATTAGTTCCCAAGAAAAAGAACACAAAACATTTTGATAGATTTTATTCAATAAGCGTGTGTAGTATTGATTTATAAGATAATTTTTAAATTTATGTCAAATATATTAAAAAATTAGATTTTTTTGCATTTTCAAACATAAGACCATGCCAAAAATTTTACATTATTGGATGATTCATGCCCCTTGAAAAGGAATGGTCTCATTATAGCAACTTTACCATTGAGTATGGAAATTGGTTTTTGTCTATATTATTTTTTTTGTGAGCTATTCCTGTTCCTAACCAAGTTGTACTTTATATACATCTAAATGCTTATCCTTATAATGCTTTATAGTCCATGTGTCAATAAATTAATCCTTCTCCACTAGTGCTAAAGTATCTAGATTGAGTTTTTAATATAGATTTTTCATTAGAGTAGTTTAACTACTATTTTGTAATATCTCCAAGGAATTAACCATGAATGATAAAGAAAAATATTGTTCTTAAGTGCAAGAACAATATTGAAAACTAATAAAGTTTACAAAATTAGAAAAAATGGCTATAAGGATGTGATTTCCCCTATATAAAGTTATTTGATTTCATGAGGAGTGATTCACTCTAAGAGTGGAGTAATTTCCTCATCAATGGCACTTAAAAGATAAGCATGGATGCATGGTAAGAAGGATGAATTAGAAAAGGAGAATTTTACCTTTTTATGATGCCACAACTCATCTTAGGAGAATTTAAAGACATCTAGAGGTGTAACTAGAGGCATGTAACATTCAAAGATGCATCAGTTTTGTAAATATACTTCCAAATATTTACTTTTATTAGGAGTATTATTTTCTCACCCATGGTAACTTAGGATTGAATTCTAACTATAAATATGATCCATGGAATCCATAGTAAACATATTTTAACCTCAAGATAATTATAGATACACTTTTTGAGTACCACATTTTGATTGCTCTTTTCTATTGGATTAATTAGAAATTGATGAGAGTATATGGTTTCCATTGGTGGCTTGCTTTGGGGTGGTGAATTTGGTTCTTTTGTTTTCCTTTTAAGCCTTTAATACTACCACAAATCTCACAAGTTAAATATCATAGGATTGGATATAACATAGACAAAAAGCAATAAGGTCAAGATAATGATATGAGTAGATTAATATGGTAACCTAGGGTTGAATTCTAACTATAAATATGATCCATAAAATCCATAGTAAACATCTTTTGACCTCAAGATAATTATAGCTACACTTTGTAATTACCATATTTTGATCACTCTTTTCTATTGGATTAATTAGAAATTGATGAGACTATGTATTTTTCATTAGTGGTATTTCTCTCTGAGATTATGAAATACATGCTAAATATAGCACTATTGATTACCTTTTAAGCCTTTAATACTACCATAAATCTCATAAGTTAAATATCATAGGAATGGATATAATATAGCCACAAAGTAATAAGATCAAGATAATGATATGAGTTGATTAATATGAGCAAATTAATATGTATATCAAGGCTAATAATATATCAAATAGCATTCACCATTAAATAGTAATATGAACATAAAAATCTTGAATCATAAATGTACAAAGCATGTAGAACAACTTACAATGTTAATTACTCAAAATGTACGTAATATTTATTACTCCACTTTCACTTAAAAATATAATACTTGATACTTCTCTCTATAATGTGATATCGATACTTGACACTTGATACTTTTCTATGGAGCACTATATAGCCATAGTAGAATGAATCTTTGGATACTTGACTATTTGTTTCAATATGCCAAGTCTCATGATTCTTGTCTTCTCTACTTGACACTTGCATACTTAATCAACACATTACTCTATATTGTATGAACATCTAGATATGACTCTCAACCTTTACTTTGCACACTATAATCTAAGACACTTGTGCACATAGACTCAACTTACACCTCAAACACCCTATATATTATATTATTTGGTTATTGAATACTTTAGTATTTAATCATGGTCTTCATCTTGATCTTCATCCTTCAACTGACCCTAGATCATGTGCTTCCCATATTCTCTTTTTGTTTTCATCTCAATTTTACTGATCATTTTCTTCTACTTCTACGAGTTTCATATTTTATATCTTGTTTTTATCATGTTGGCCACCTATATCCCGATCAACTATAAAGTTAGTATCTTTCAAAATATTTGAGAGAAATATATTTTTAATGATTATCAATTTTGCTAAAAGAGATTTGAATTCATTTTCTATAGTGGTTTTTTCCAACTCTTAAATTTCCTAAATTTCCTCGACTTGATGTTATTTTTTATTTAATTCTCTATATTGTAACCGAGGTTGACTATATTGATTTTTAATAGGATACTAACATTGAAAAGGTTGATACTGTAATTATTTTTGTCGATGTAGATTGTATTAATATTGTATTTATTGTATTGACTTATTTGGTTGATTTCCTTGATTCATATTTTGTTGTTTTCCATGATACTAATTTTTTTATTATTGTTCTATGATATTTTTTCTTGTATATTTAACAACATATTATATTCCATTTGGATTTGTACCTTGGAGTTGAAGCAAGATTACTTTACAAGTTAAATATCATAGGATTGAATATAATATAGCCACAAAGCAATAAGGTCAATATAATGATATGATTAGATTAATATGGTAACTTAGGGTTGAATTCTAACTATAAATATGATCCATAAAATCCATAGTAAACATATTTTGAACTCAAGATAATTATAGCTACACTTTGTAATTACCATATTTTGATTACTCTTTTCTATTGGATTAATTTTAAATTGATGAGAGTATATATTTTCTATTAGTGGTATTTTTCTCCGATATTATGGAATACATGCTAAATATGGCACTATTGATTACCTTTTAAGCCTTTAATACTACCATAAATCTCAGAAGTTAAATATCATAAGAATGGATATAATATAGCCACAAAGTAATAAGGTCAAGATAATGATATGAGTTTATTAGTACGAGCAAATTAATATGTATATCAAGGCTAGTAGTATATCAAATAATATTCATCGTTAAATAGTAATATGAATATAAAAATCTTGAATCATACATGTACAAAGCATGTAGAACAACTTACAATGTTAATTACTCAAAATATATGCAATATTTATTACTACACTTTCTCTTACAAATAAAATACATACTTCTCTCTATAATGTGATATTGATACTTGACACTTGATGCTTTTCTATGGAGTACTATATAGCTATAGTAGAATGAATCTTTGGATACTTGACTATTTGTTTCAATATGCCAAGTCTAATGATTCTTGTCTTCCGTACTTGACACTTGCATCCTTAATCAACACATTACTCTATATTGTATGAACATCTAGATATGACTCTCAACCTTTACTTTGCATACTATAATCTAAGACACTTGTGCACATAGACTCAACTTACACTTCAAACACCCGCTATATTACATTATTTGGTTATTGAATACTTTAGTATTTAATCATGGTCTTCATCTTCATATTCATTATTCAAATGACCATAGATAATGTGCTTCCCATATTCTATTTTTGATTTCATCTCAATTTTATTGATCATTTTCTTCTACTTCTACAGTTTGATATTTTATATCTTGTTTTTATCATGTTGGCCACCTATATCCCGATCAACTGCAAAGTTAGTATCTTTCAAAATCATTGAGAGAAATATATTTTTATTGATTATCAATTTTGCTAAAAGAGCTCTGAATTCATTTTCTATAGTGGTTTTTTCCAACTCTTAAATTTCCTAAATTTCTTTAGCTAGATGTCATTTTTTATTTAATTCTCTATATTGTAACTGAGGTTGACTATATTGATTTTTAATAGGATACTAACATTCAAAAGGTTTAGACTGTAATTATTTTTGTCGTTGTATATTCTATTGATATTGTATTTATTGTAATGGCTTATTTGTTTGATTTTCTTGATTCATATTCTTTTGTTTTCCATGATACTAATTTTTTTATTATTGTGCTATGACATTTTTTCTTGCATATTTAACAATATATTATATTCCATTTGGAATTGTATCTTGGAGTTGAAGCAATATTACCTTGTGAATTATCTTTTCATACTAAGGAATTGTTAGTCATTTCATTTTTGATTGAATTTTCTACTTCATATTCTTGTAGAATGTTGACTAACTCATCAAAAGTAGTATCTTTTCTTAAAACTTGAAAAGATAGGACTAGATGCTTGTAAATTTTTGGAAGTGCTCTCAATGTCTCTTGAATAAGAAGTATATCTTCTACTTTTGCTTCTAGAGTTAATAGTCTTACTTTTATATCTACCACATTTATAATAAATAGTTCAATACTTTTATTGCTATTCACTTTTATGGAGTATAATTGAGATTGAAAATTTAGAATAGTATCTTTATTTTTTCCTTCAATATTTTACGTAGAGTATTCCAAGCTTCTATAGAAGTTTTTGCTACTCTTATGTAAGGTTGTTTTTAATTAGTTATTCAAAATTTTGTTATTAGAAGTGTTTTAGCTTCACCTTCTTCATATGTTTGAATTTCTCTTACATCTTTAGTAGGTTTTATTTTGTTCCACTAACTATATCCTAAAGTTTAAACAAAATATGGTCCTTTCAAAAATTGATGTTCAAAAAGGAAAAACTTGTTGTTAAACATAGTAGTACTCATTAAATAATTTTTTTGATGTAGACAACCTTATAACTCCCTAAGTTTAAGTAAATAAAAAAGGTCAAAGTTTCTAAACTAAATTCTATGAAGTAGTAATCCTTATGTATCCCTAGTTTTAGAAACTAGAGTGAATTTTACAAATTTTATTTTCCTAGGTTTTGATGTAGAAACCCTTTTGTCTCCTAAATTAAAATAATTTGCAACTTTTCAATTTCTCAAAAATAAAACTAAATTAAATATATTTTGAAAAACTCGAGTACTTTAAAACCCAGATAAAATAATTTAATTCCTTATCATTCAAAAACTTATGAAGGACTTTTCTCAAAAAAAAAAATTCAAATAACTTTAATCTACCTATAAGCCTTATCTCTCCTATTAAAAATAAACCTTTAAAAAATATCTTATTAATCCTATGCATTAAATGAAACCCTAAAAAACTTAGCTTAATTCTCACTACATGATTACACTGTTCAATGTTTGAATTTGTGCTACCTTGACTATACACTTCTCTTCACAACATGCTTCTCTTAACTACATGTCATCATGTTGACTACATATTGTAGCTTTTAGTGCTTCCATTGCTTCTCCTACTTACATTTCTCCTTGTGCTTCCAATAGTGTTACACAGATGTATTGAAGACTCCATATATATCATGCATGGAATTGCTATTCCTTCCTAAATATTACATGTTGCTTCAGTTTCTTCAATACTCAAATTTTATCTCATTGCTCAATGAATACTACTAGTTAGTCAAAGATCACCCAATGGTAGTTATTAATGCTTAGGTTTAATCTTAGATGTTACTGAATGCTCAAAGATGTGTCTAATGACAATTATTAACACTCATGCTTGGTCATGGATATTATCTACTTAATTTTCAACACTTTATAGTGTAACCTATTCAAACACTTAAACTTTAATTTGCTTTCTCTACCATGTTATTCCTCTTTCCAATGAAGCACTTAGTTTACTTATTTTTGAAAGATATTTGGCTTAATTTTAGTTTAGCTTCTTCCACTAACTTTACACACTTGTCGAACAAGGATATTACTACATTGCACTATGTTCGAACATGTATTTTTTCTTGCATTGTACTCTTATATCAATGTGGCTCTTTAAATTATAGTCTAATTAATTTTTAACTTGCCATATTTTAGGTTGATGACTCTCAAAGTGGTGCTCTATCTAATGGCTTGGATTGCTTGGTGTATTATATATTCATGGCTCTTAGATTGGTGCTCTACTTAGAATATTATGTCTTAGACTACTTCAATGTAGTACATCACTTTAGAATTTAATAACTATGAGTGTTTATTGTCTACAACCTTAGCTTCCACCTTGAGCTTCAGGATATTATCTTCTCTTATTCATGAAAATTCGAATCACTTAGAATTATTGACTCACTTCACTTTTGGTATGTAAATTTGATATTCTACTAGTAAAACATTATTTGTAGAATTTTTTAAAATTTTATTATCTTTCTATTAAATGAGTGATTTGTTTCATCTACCAAGCAAATCATTTACTTTCAAGAAAAATGAAAATTTCGCTAAGTATTGGTGTAGTGAATCATTCTTTTCAAGTGATGAATTATTGATCCTTGAATAAGAGGAATTTTCCAAAATCAAACAAAAAAATTCTAGGTTTTGTTCAATGAGTGATGAAATTTCCCTAAAGGATTGATTTTCTAGGTATTAATAACATATCTTTTGAGAAAACTTAAATTATCCATTTGCTTGTAGAAATAAAATTACGAGCTTTGCTCATGTCTCCAATATATTTAGGCTTTGTGTAGCCATACAATGGCTTAACTCCAGGTAAATATTCATATGGTGTAGGATATATCACGGATTCAAAATCCTAAAGTATCCTAATACATACAAAATAATCACAATTAATAATAGTTTTTACAACATATAAAACCAAACACGTAGGCTCTTCAGATAATATAGAATTTTAATTTGCAATAGGTGTATTGGATCCATGAACCAATGAAATAGTTCATTCAACGATATTGAGTGGTAACTTCAAGTTTCTAAGTTCCACAAAATCAACAACTAGTTTAGTATACTTAATAGTAACTAGCATATGCTCCAATGGGACAACCTATGTAATCAAATATTTTATGGGAAGATGTACTATAGACATGCACCTCAACAACCTCAATTGATTCAACAACAAAATATGATATTTTGTATTAAGCAATATTATATAGAAGAATTGACCCAAACCTATCAATAAGAACATTAACGAATTCCATACGATTAATGGTGCATTTGAGGATTTTAAAAGGAATTGGAAAAGATCAATATTATCCTTGCAATCCTCAAATTGTTAAGCAAATGATATTATGAACTTAAGTAGAATAATTAAAAAATGTATTACTAAAAAAACATGTAGGATCCTCAATGATCAGTGACCAAAAAACATGATCTATCAATCAACTCCAAACGAGGTCTATGATAAATATATCGATGATTAATCTTATACCCAATAACACGAGAAATATGAATTTAAAATTTAGGTTCCTTGCCTATAAAATGGATCATAATCTATAAAATTTTGCTATAGCAATCCACCATGTCAAAGTGATGAATCAACAAGTGGTAAATCTACCAACTGGTATTTTCATTTAATGCTTAGTCAACAAATGATTATCCAACCAATGGTAAATCATGTCACTCCACCTTAAATCAATGTGAATTAGGGCTATGGAATGCTTCAAACAACCAAAATGCATAGCTATCACCAACATACCTAAAATTTAGTAGTGAACAATCCTCATTGAACGTACAACAGAATGGAGAGGAAGTAAGCGACGTGGCATTGTGAAATAAGCGAAGCGAGCATGAGTCGGGCTGGAAAATGAAAATGAACACGGTGATCAAGCATGAGGGGCAAACGCATACTTGATCTGCTGAATAGTGTGGATGTCCGTCATAAAAGACTTGGCCAGAACATCGTCGGGTATACCGCTGGCAAACAACGTGGATGGCACAGACACAGTCCCTGCATTGGCACTCCCAAATGCAGAAAGAGCGACGGCCTCCTGATTATTGTCCGTGTTAATCTGGTAATGGAGGAGGCCCTTGGGAAATACGAAGAGATCAGGCGCTTGCACTGTCTCAGTGAAGAGCTTGCCGGTGGTGTCGACGAAGCCAACGTCGAGGGATCCATCCAAAACCAATAGAAGTTCAGATGCACGCGGGTGAGTGTGAGGAGGATTTACACCACCCTTGGGGAACTGCAGCACCGCGTACGATACACCCAACCCTTCCAGCGCCCCGAACTCGGCCTTCGATGCCTTCGTCACTTTCGCTGTGGCCAACCCCGTTAAGTTGCCGTCTACCTCCCGGAATCCCCTAAACGTGAAGAAACTGCCGTCGATGTTTTGCGGAGCCTTCCCCGCCGGCAGCAGAAAATCGGAGAGGATATCAGGATCTGCTGCATCTGTCACCCTCACCCTGCCAATACTCATCACGGCCAATATCATCACCATAATCATTGTGCAAATTAAACTATTGCCCATACTCGTATTTATTATCTTTTGATAACAAAATGAATTCCCTCTAAGGTTATGACGAAGGGAATCGCAACAATTCTTTCCTACGGCTTCTCTACTCCGCTTTTGCGATAAGGAAGGATTATGAGACCCTATATATAGGGATTTTCTCCGTAAAACGCAATGGTGTAGGACAAGCAAAGGAACGGGAAATCAAGAAGCGCTTATATCGGAAGCAGCCGTTTCCTTGCTTTTACCGTCGTCGTCTATTTGTATATGGCCGTCCTTGCAGGCAAAGTGAACAAGAGAGACTCAGATTGGAAGGAAAATTTGTATTGCTTTTTTGAACTTTGTCAACCTCTATTAGATTTTCTCGGGCGTACTTGGTCAAAGTTTCTAGAAGTAATCGTTTTTCGTGTGTATTACATTTTTTTTAAAATCTCCGATCGTAAATTGATAAATTTATAATTTGAGAAAAAATTGAAAGCAATTGCTCATGGCCAATCTTTAGAGAACTCAGAAGACTCCGTAAACCATTTTAAAACAGTTATCTTACCTTTTCATACATCTCATTAAGAACATTTGACTTGAAGAAAGTTATTTGTTATGATTTCAACCATCCCTTTTGATATTACCTCAATCTTCAAATTCTTTATATATATACATTTTTTTTTCCATTTTTTCGATTCTTCATTTCTCATTTCTTACAATTTATTTCTTAATACTCTTTTGCAATTCCATGGTGCTGGTACCGATTTTTGCATTTCAGGAATTATTGATTTTAAATATTTTTTCCTTTTCTTCACATGGTATCCAACTTATTAATGTGATAAGATTTAGTAGAATTTATAATGTATCATAATAGATAGTAAAATATTTCATTAATTACTACATTATAATAGAATACAAATTTGATGAGAAGACATGTATGGAGGAGTTATATATGGAAAATTTTCTCATTCCACCCTAACAAGGAACCTACCCTTAAAGGATTCCCTATAATATTCTTTCAAACATCTTAAGATTTGTTAAAGAATGACGTATTGTATATGGTTGAAAATACAAGGAAAATAAGTTTAAATAAATGAGATCAATACCATCATTATTGTATTAGTTCCCAAGAAAAAGAACACAAAACATTTTGATAGATTTTATTCAATAAGCGTGTGTAGTATTGATTTATAAGATAATTTTTAAATTTATGTCAAATATATTAAAAAATTAGATTTTTTTGCATTTTCAAACATAAGACCATGCCAAAAATTTTACATTATTGGATGATTCATGCCCCTTGAAAAGGAATGGTCTCATTATAGCAACTTTACCATTGAGTATGGAAATTGGTTTTTGTCTATATTATTTTTTTTGTGAGCTATTCCTGTTCCTAACCAAGTTGTACTTCCTTCATCGCTTTATACATCTAAATGCTTATCCTTATAATGCTTTATAGTCCATGTGTCAATAAATTAATCCTTCTCCACTAGTGCTAAAGTATCTAGATTGAGTTTTTAATATAGATTTTTCATTAGAGTAGTTTAACTACTATTTTGTAATATCTCCAAGGAATTAACCATGAATGATAAAGAAAAATATTGTTCTTAAGTGCAAGAACAATATTGAAAACTAATAAAGTTTACAAAATTAGAAAAAATGGCTATAAGGATGTGATTTCCCCTATATAAAGTTATTTGATTTCATGAGGAGTGATTCACTCTAAGAGTGGAGTAATTTCCTCATCAATGGCACTTAAAAGATAAGCATGGATGCATGGTAAGAAGGATGAATTAGAAAAGGAGAATTTTACCTTTTTATGATGCCACAACTCATCTTAGGAGAATTTAAAGACATCTAGAGGTGTAACTAGAGGCATGTAACATTCAAAGATGCATCAGTTTTGTAAATATACTTCCAAATATTTACTTTTATTAGGAGTATTATTTTCTCACCCATGGTAACTTAGGATTGAATTCTAACTATAAATATGATCCATGGAATCCATAGTAAACATATTTTAACCTCAAGATAATTATAGATACACTTTTTGAGTACCACATTTTGATTGCTCTTTTCTATTGGATTAATTAGAAATTGATGAGAGTATATGGTTTCCATTAGTGGCATTGCCCTCCTAGATTGTGGGCATGCTGAATATGGTACTATTGATTGCCTTTTAAGCCTTTAATACTACCACAAATCTCACAAGTTAAATATCATAGGATTGGATATAACATAGACAAAAAGCAATAAGGTCAAGATAATGATATGAGTAGATTAATATGGTAACCTAGGGTTGAATTCTAACTATAAATATGATCCATAAAATCCATAGTAAACATCTTTTGACCTCAAGATAATTATAGCTACACTTTGTAATTACCATATTTTGATCACTCTTTTCTATTGGATTAATTAGAAATTGATGAGACTATGTATTTTTCATTAGTGGTATTTCTCTCTGAGATTATGAAATACATGCTAAATATAGCACTATTGATTACCTTTTAAGCCTTTAATACTACCATAAATCTCATAAGTTAAATATCATAGGAATGGATATAATATAGCCACAAAGTAATAAGATCAAGATAATGATATGAGTTGATTAATATGAGCAAATTAATATGTATATCAAGGCTAATAATATATCAAATAGCATTCACCATTAAATAGTAATATGAACATAAAAATCTTGAATCATAAATGTACAAAGCATGTAGAACAACTTACAATGTTAATTACTCAAAATGTACGTAATATTTATTACTCCACTTTCACTTAAAAATATAATACTTGATACTTCTCTCTATAATGTGATATCGATACTTGACACTTGATACTTTTCTATGGAGCACTATATAGCCATAGTAGAATGAATCTTTGGATACTTGACTATTTATTTCAATATGCCAAGTCTCATGATTCTTGTCTTCTCTACTTGACACTTGCATACTTAATCAACACATTGAAAGCACGAGATTTCGGGCAAAGGAAACACTAATTGCGATGCATTCAAAATCAAATACGCTTAAGTCCTAGAAATGTAAATTGCATGAAATGAAAGAAACGCATTGGAAGAGACACAAGCAAATGGAGAAAACACAGCCCTTTCATTAAACTTTCTTGATCTCTGTTACAAATACGCCTCCTCCCTTTTCAGGGGCTAGGAGCGTTAAAAGAATTTGACTACAATCGAGACTTAAGGTTCCTCTTTCCGCGTGCCCACACTTGAAATGGACGGGCCAAGATGATGCCGCCGCTGATGTCGATGAGTCCTTGACCTCTGCTGCTCCTCCTGCAAACAAAGAAACAACGAAGATGTCAGTAGCACCTGCTGCACATAAGAAGTGTTTGTTCTCTAAAATCGCCAAAAGATGCATGCAAACATTTGTATGAAACAGTGAGTAAAATGACTCTAAATGACCCGAAAACCTGACAGAGGACAGAAAACATCACCAGAAGGCCATCGCCACTGAGACAATCGGCCAATATGCCTTCAACCGGAATTCGTCCCTGGGCAGGACGAATTCTGATCGCTATTCGTCCCTGGGTGGGACGAATTCTTCTGTGTTGGAAAAGCCGACCTGATGCTGCTCCAATGTCGAATCTCGAGACCTCCAAAACACCTGCAAACAGAGGGGTTATGTAATTGGGGCCATTTTGGGACGACCCAGATGGTCGGATTCTCCCAATTTGGCCTCTATCCTCGGGAATTCGATATCGCCACCTGCAAGTTAGTGAGACAACAAAGCGACAAAAAGCATGATAAAATCTGATCAAAATGTTATGAAATTGAAGCTATGAGTTAACCAAACAGAATAACATGAGATGCAACCTGAAACAAGTAATCTAGAATGCTTTTGGAATAAAACTTAGAAAGTGCGGGGGTGCCCAAGTGGGCCTCCCACCGTTGGCACTTGATCTTGGCGCCAATCCACTAGGGATGGGCCCAAAACCTCTTAGGATTGGGATGTCTGCAAATTGGTTGATTCAGGTGTCCATATGTTGGATTTGGGTCGGATTCAAGCTTCCAAAAGCCACCCAACAACCTCCCTTGCAAAAGAGATTGGTGGATGTGAGAAGGTGAATCAAAGGGGATGCAAGTGGGTGTTCAACTCGGCAGCACTTCGTTGCTTGAAATCTCCTTCAATCTGTCTCTTTTGGGTGAGAAAAGTCCCACCTTTTATAGACCCATGGGGTCTCTTTTGAGAGGGAAGCACAAGTGCCATGTGTTGGTCATAGGTGCCATGTGGCAGTCATGTCTTCCCATGAGGGAGGGGAGTCCTCCATTGACTTGGGCTTTCATAATCGCCCTTGTGACAGTCCTCTAACGGCCTATCTGTCCACCCACACACGCGTGCGAGGCAGGAGTCATCAATCGACTGTCCTGGGCTGCCACTTGGCACCATTCTTCTTTTTGCCCGTTAAACTTGGAATTCGTCCCTACCGTGAGACGATTTCAGAATTCGTCCCTGGGTGAGACGAATTCCAGTTAGTATTCGTCCCTGGGTGAGACGAATAGTGAGCAAAGTGTCTAAATGTGCCAAATTGCTTCTTGACCTTACAAAATTGCTATGAAAGTGGTTAGGACCACTGTTTGACCTCTCGAGGGCTGCCCCGGGGGCTGTGTTTGTCAAAGCGATCAGTGTTTGCAGTCACATAATCGGATTGGTGCTGTTTTGGTGTCTACAGATGCCCCTTTTTGGGATGCGCTGTGCATAGCGCAGCACCGAGCAAAAATAGATAACCAAAGCACTAATGATTAGGGTTTCTTGGTAACCTAACCAACTTTTGATGCCCCAAGCATGGAAAGGGCATGCATTCTTGAATCCTTGCTTCTGACGAGCTAAGGAGTTTGATTTCAAGTGTTAACCTATTTTGGTGAGGTGTGACTTGAGCTTGGACATTGATCAGTCATGATTAGGCAAAGGGCGCAACCTTTTATCCTCAGGGGAACCTTGTGTTCATGATTCACGAAATGCCAAGTGTTTGATTGATTTGATTGTTGCTTGTTTACTGCCCCAAGCAGGAGCGTGATTGTCTTTGTCAATGATTCTTTGAATGCATGTCGTTTTCCTTAATTGGGTGTGTGATTGTTGATTGGTGACTAAGTGTGACTACCCCCTCAAGCGACGAATCGATGAGGGAATGACCTTCATGAGAAAAGCGACGAGTCGCTTGACCCAAGATGACTTGTGCAAGGGTGCCTTTAGATGTTTTACCGTTTAAGAATGTGCAATTTTTCCAACATTTGGACCTATTTTTGGTGGGTGTTAACCCTTTTGGTGATGCCATAATGGGGTGAAATCATCGAAAACCCATCTTCCCGTGGAGCGGTCCGGCTATGGTAGCCTTCTTGGGGAAGTAGGAGAGTGACAATTTGAACCCCGACATCGAATTTCTATGCCAAGAGGTTAAGTGCAAGAGCACTTGTGTCCGGCAATGCTTATTGCTTTGTTTTTATGTTGCATTTATTTGTTGTTTTTGTTGTTTTTTTTGTGACACCATTTGGGGATTAAATTATCGAAATTCGTCTTCCCGTGGAGCGGTCCGGCTATGGTAGCCTTCTTAGGGAGTAGGATAGTGATAATTTGTGACTCCAATGTCTATTTTGTATGCCCTGGATGTCAAGTGCAGTAGCACTCCTATCGGGCAAATTTATTGTCTGTTTTTAGTGCATTTTTGATCATTTTTTGATGTTTTTGAAGTTCTAGCTTGAATTCGTCCCTGGGTGGGACGAATTCCAGTTAGAATTCGTCCCTGGGTGGGACGAGTGCTAACCTGAGCGCTCATCCCAGTCAAGGATGAATTCCAGCTCAAAAGGCCTATTTAAGGGCCAAAACTTGAATTTGGGCTCATTTGTGTCATTTTTTTCTTGCGATTTTGGAGCTCTGGGAGGAGGAGGTAATTTTGCGAAGCGAAGCGCTGCTGGAATTCTCTCTGCCATCATGAGTGCACAAACTGGTTCGAGCGGCGGAGCCGAAGCGAAACCTGTAAGTGTCTTCTAGAGTTTATTTTTGTTTAAATTTGCACTTGTTTTATTTAATTGTTTTTGTGATGTTGTTTTTCAAAATGTGTTTTAAAACTTAAATCCTAAAATCTGATTGAAGACAACTACTTGAATTTTCTTTTTATTCTGTACAGTTCTTTTCCATGATTTTTAATTTTTTTGTTGAATTGTTTTCTTTTGCAGGTTAGGAGCCGGTACCGTGTACCTACTGCTTTTACTGAGGCGCGGGGTGCACTGACTGATGGTGATTGGGAATGGCTTGATGCCCTTGGGCTCAAGCAGGTGTCTCGACTGGAGCCTGTGGTCCCGGATCAGGCCTATCTGATGGCCCTGATCAAACTTTGGGATCCACGGACCAACACGTTCCATCTCCCGACAGGGGAGATGACTGTGACTTTGGAGGATGTCTATCGGTTGCTTCGGATTTCGATAGATGGACTGCCTATTAGGACATCGCCGCGTGATCAGCGGACTATTGTACTTACGAGATGCTTTGGGCATGGGGAGCGGCTGGGTGTAACGAACCCAGTGGAGACAGCTGAGGTGGACTGCCAGGCTGGCAGGATTTTGGTTGGTTGGTGGCAGGAGAGGGGGGTGTTAGGAGTGAGGCACGCATTCTTGATGGGCCTTATTTCTAACATGCTTCTCCCTGATTCGTCAGGCGTGAGGTTCCCGTGGAACCTGCTGGATTTGGTATGGCAGTTGGTAGAGTGCCCGATAGAGGCACCACTGATTTTGAGATGGGGACAGACATTGTTGGCACAGCTCTACGGGGAGCTATATGGGGTCCGCTGTCGGTAGCGGAAGGGGGTCAGCTGCAGTTATCTGCTGCAGTGCTGGGGTTGGCAAGCACATAGTAGTGGAGAGGCCGACCGGGTTACCGTGGATGACTCGGGCGGCGATGGATGACACGGAGATAGGCTATGCAGTTTTGTGGCGGCGGTCTGCGGAGCAGGGCAGAGTCGGCGATGGGCAGGTGTTGTAGAGCACTATACCGATGCCTTTTCTCGGCTCACTCTAGGGGAGGTGTTTTGGCGCCCTTATCGGGACTGTCCAGCCTGGCCAGAGGCTGGAGAGTGGCTCCGTCGGGTACGCAGGGAGCGGTGGTTGACTGGGAGGCACGGGACGGAGCATGAGTTCTTTTCATACAGCCGGGTTACACGATAGTTTGGGGTGCGCCAGGGGTTGCCTGGTGAGCCCGTGGTCTATCGACGATGGGGAGATGAGAGGGATTTAGATCCACCAGTCACCGTGCCATTGGGCGAGGAGTCAGATGCGGTTATTGACGTCCCGGACGTAGATGACGTCGGGACTACCACTGAGTATGACTCGTGGTGGGTACTACGGCGATGGAGAGGAGAGGGGCCACTGGGAGGCACGGAGGCGGCAGTGGAGGGTGCTGAGGCAGCAGGGGATGATTGGGGAGGTCCGTTGGATGATGCGGACATGTTGGATGTGGGGGATGAGGATGTAGACTTGGGCGCTCCGGATCAGCCGGACATGCAGGACGTGGAGGAGCAGTGGGAGCCAGAGCAGGCTGTTGTTCCAGAGGGTCCTGTTCGTCAGGCAGACATAGAGGAGGTGGAGTCTGAGATACGCGCTGAAAATGCGTGACTGATAGAGCTGCTACGGATACGGGATCTGGAGTTGGGGGATGCGAGGCGGGAGAGGGATCTCCTGCGGGCTCAGCTGGTAGAGCGGGATAGGGTTCTGGCACAGCGCGATGATGCGGTGTCATACTATCATCGACGAGAGGCAGAGTGGTGTCGGCACCGGATAGACTTGGAGAGGGAGGTCATCCGCCTTGGTGGGCGACTACCTGAGCCCTCGATCAGTGGATCTTCACGCCGGACGAGGGATAGTGCGACTGAGCAGTCAGCATCATCTCGTCGTCGACGATTAGATGAGGGAGGCGGTAGCAGGCATGATGCGGGGCTGGCAGTAGCCGCCCTGTAGGGTCCCATAGGACCCACACCACGGGGGGTAGTTCCCGTCGCACCGATCCTGCGTGATTATGGTGGTCGACGCTTTAGGTTGGGTTTTTGGATATGATTGCGGGGATTGAGGACCAGTTTTGTAGCCTACGGGCATTTTTTTGACGATATATATATATATACCGGTTTTATTTTGGTTTTTTACATGTGATGATTTGATTTTTTTTATGCATGATGGCTAATGACTATGGATGTATGCATGTTTATTTATTTTGATGAATGCTTATGTTAATGATGAATGCAAATGTTTTTGATTTCTTTTTGATATGCAAAGTGAAATTGATGAATGATATTTGTGGTGATTGGTTACGGCACCATAGGCTGTTTAAGACGCTCTTTATTTCATTTTTAGGCGATTGCTATGATGTATGACTCTTGTATGTATACATGTGGTTTTCTCTTTTTGTATTTTCTGATGGTATTGTAAGGATGAAAAGTAGCGCAGTTGGTTTAGAAATGTAGCTAAGGTTTTCCGAGACTCAGACATTTTAACTCACTAGCCACGATTGTACTTTGTCTTACAAGACTTTTGAACAAGGTATGAATCGGACTTGTTTTTGACCAAGCTATTTCACATCCCTGTGTGTGCAATTGAGTTCATTTATGTGGTATTTGTCAGGATACCGCCAGTGCCAGATGGGCTTTCAACCGAACCTCGTACTCGAGGATCACCTAATTAGCTCCACTAACTCCTTTGTTGTATTTAGTTAGATTAATCTGCGGTGTTATCCAGGATGCCATAAGCTAGCTCATCCACATGCAAACATTGATCTGTACGCAAGTTAATGTGACAGATATATCGTCATGCGAGAGGTTTACCGCCCGTTATCGATAGGCTATCAACCAAATCGGTACTGAGGCTTGCCTTATGACCTTTTAGAATGCTGAGAGTTCCAGGGATTCAAGTTCCACTCCCTTCTTTTCTTCAATTGTATTGGGATACTTGCTCGTTTGTAGTGATAAGATCACTGTTTATTTTGATTTGTTTTTCTTTTGAGCAAGGGATTGGGGAGATGGAGTGATGAAAATCACTATCGTTTGTGCCATTTGATGTGTGCATTGTATGATGTCAAATATTTGATTTTTGACATTTTGCAAATTTTTGATGTTTTGCAACTATTGAGAACTAGGGATTCTTAGGGAATTGGGTAGGGAGGATGCTTGTCCTTTTGCCAACTCTCAGCATTCTTGGGGTCATTCGCACAGGGGGATGAGCAAGATAACCGTTTCGCTTTTGGTGACTTGGATTACTGTGCAGGTTTCATCTTTCGTTCACACAACTTAGGAATTGTTTTATGTGTTTTAATTTGTGTTGGGATGTTACGTAACAAGGTGTATTTCAAGTGTAACTCTACCTTCGTAAAATCTGTCTGACTTGATACATTACATAGCTAAAGAGGAAAATGATGACTGAATCATGAAAACTCTTGATACATTAAAAGACCACTGACTCTAGTGTGGTAAAAGCAATGCATGGTGTTTTTGTTGTTTTTGTAAAATGGAACAGTGTGGAATAAGATGGACTAGCAGAGCAATTACAGCCTATGGTGCCTTTGACCTATACGACCACAAATATGCAATGTATGGATGCAATGCTTAATGCAGCTACATATTTTTGTATTTTTGATGGATTGATTTTTGTGAATATGAAGATGAGGTGCGAGAAGAGCTCTCGATTGATGAATTTGAGTATGCCTAGAAATGAGATGCAAATTTTTGTTGTTTTTGATTATTTTTTATTTTTGACCAAGTGATTGTGGACATCCTTGGAGCATTTTGGTGACCAAGTGATTGCGATAATCCTTGGAGCTTTTGGGGTGACCAAGTGATTGCGATAATCCTTGGAGCTTTTGGGTGACCAAGTGATTGCGATAATCCTTGGAGCTTTTGGGTGAGAATTGGAGTTTGGTGACCAAGTGATTGCGATAATCCTTGGAGCTTTTGGGGACCAAGTGATTGCGATAATCCTTGGAGCTTTTTGGTGACCAAGTGATTGCGATAATCCTTGGAGCTTTTTGGTTGGACCAAGTGATTGCGATAATCCTTGGAGCTTTTGGGTGACCAAGTGATTGCGATAATCCTTGGAGCTTTTGGGTTTGACCAAGTGATTGCGATAATCCTTGGAGCTTTTTGGGGTTTGACCAAGTGATTGCGATAATCCTTGGAGCTTTTTGGGGTGACCAAGTGATTGCGATAATCCTTGGAGCTTTTGGGGTTGACCAAGTGATTGTGATAATCCTTGGAGCTTTTTGGGGTGACCAAGTGATTGCGATAATCCTTGGAGCTTTTGGGGTGACCAAGTGATTGCGATAATCCTTGGAGCTTTTGGGGTGACCAAGTGATTGCGATAATCCTTGGAGCTTTTGGGGTGACCAAGTGATTGCGATAATCCTTGGAGCTTTTTGGGGTGACCAAGTGATTGCGATAATCCTTGGAGCTTTTGGGGTGACCAAGTGATTGCGATAATCCTTGGAGCTTTTGGGGTGACCAAGTGATTGCGATAATCCTTGGAGCTTTTGGGGTGACCAAGTGATTGCGATAATCCTTGGAGCTTTTTGGTTTGGATTATGGTTCTTCAAGGGATAGAGGTACCCCCAGCTTGATGGTCTTTGCACTCTGGATCTGGCTCTAGAGGTATGGGCATGAATGGATCGGCCCTATGCACGGATAGGAAGACGGGGTCTTCCCTTGGTACTGATGTCATGATGGGATCTCGGGGTGGATGGTGCTCATCGTGGATTTGGAGCCATGGATCCAATACTTGGTCCCACCTTGCAGGGTCTACCCACCATTCATGCCCTAGTAGTATGCCCATCTGTCCCATTAGATCTTCATGAGTTAAAGGGCGGTGATGTCGTCGCGCATGTCTGAGATAGTCCATCTCAGTCTCATCTTCAGAATCACTTTCGAAGACCCAAAAATGTTCATTCTCTTCAGCAACTGTTGCTTGCGACGTTGAGGGCTCTCCTTGTTCCAGCAAGTTAATCCGGTCCCATTGTGGTTGTTCCACTCTTGGTGGAGGGACCTGATTCTCTTGACACTGTGTTGGTTCAGCTGGAACCTCTAAGGGGAATAGCTTCAAAAAGATGTCTGGAAGTCGTTGATGTTCTCTTTGAGGATTAATCTCTGAACTCTCGCCTCTCTCTAGCAAAGGAGAGGGATTACTACTGTTGCCAAGGGTGTTTGTTGACCATGGGAGGTAATCTCCCAATGTATATTCTGTATTTGGGTTGGCATAAGGATCTGGTGCCAATCCCCCTTGTTGCCTATTTCTAGGCCTTGCATATTTTCGACCAAGATGTCTAAGGGCAGGGGGTGGTTGAACCCTACTCCTGACTTATCATATGGCATCTGATATCTTGGTTGGCAAAGGACCCGCATCCCTTGCTCATATCTGCCTAGCCCGTATCCATGCCAATTGCATTGGCCGAGATATTTTAGGGCAAATTCTGGGTTTGACAGATAGTTGATGTTTTCAACAAAAGGCTCTTCGTCTGCTTCCTTTTGTTTGCATGGTTCAAGACCATGATCAAGGCCCCCATACACAAAATTCGTCTGGTTTGGTGGGTAGCCTAGAGGAACAACTGTCCCTATGGGAAGGCGAGGTCTTCCCATGTCCTGTACTGACTCCAATGCGGGGGTTGCCACAACATTTTGCACTAAATACTCCCCCAGGCCCGTACTGGCCATTTCAACAGTGATTGTTGATGATTGGGTGGGAGGAAACGGGAGTCCTTCCTGAGTCCATTCCATGTTCGGCATTTTAGGAGTCTCCATTTTTGTTGTGTGAGGTGTTTCTTCTGTTGATACCATTGAAATTGTGGGCAACCCTTCTTCTAAGGGCTTAGCCTCTTCCATGATCTGTTTTCCCTTGTCCTTCTGTTTGGCCATGACAGGTGGCGTTGATGATGAAGGAGCAGATGATGAAGGCTCACCTGGCTGGGATTTTGTTGTTTTGGTCACCAGTGGTGCCTGCGGTATTGGACCCTGTTTAGATGGATTTAACTGGAAATCCAAATGCGTTGAAGGGAGGGTCGATTGAGGCATGAATTGTACCGCATTGCAATACTTGAAGGGCTCTAAGTCCATTGGGACTACATGTATTTCTCCTTCAAAAGCATACTTTAAGCACCGGTGAGCGATCGAAGGGACACACTTCATGTCCCCCGATCCAAGGCCGCCCTAGCAAGTATATTATAAGCCATCTCACTTTCCAACACATGGCACAATGTAGGTATTGACTTTTGTCCTACCCGGACAGGCAGAACAACTGTGCCGACTGTCGAGCATATTGCATCGTTGAAAGCTCGCAGTGTGTACGTGGAGGCTGTGATGTGAGAGGCCGGCAGCTTCAAATGTTTTAAGGCTGCAGTGGTAATGATGTTACTGGACGAGCCAGTATCTACCAACACTCTCTTGTACGGGATCCCGTTGACCCGCGCGATAACGTGCAAGGGTGGATCTGCCATGTCATTCGATATCGTTTTGACTTCATCTTCTCTAAATGTGATGACCGGCTCCGTACATTGTTTCACATGTCCCACGAAGTTGTTGAAAGAATTTGCTTCGTGAGGTTGTAATTCGATGGCTTTTAAAATGTCCATAAGAGCTTCCCTATGGGGTGTCGACTGTTGAATAAGCTCGTAAATGGACAGCCTAGCCGATGTGGTCCGCAAACTCTACGTGAGTTTGGTCCGTATCGTGACCTCGGGTCTAGGCGGAGGCAACTGCGTTGGGCGTTGTTGAGGCTGCGATGTTGTCGAAACTTCCCTCGTAGCTACCTCGGGGGCAACTGTTGGGTACCTTTTGTTCCTTGTCACTATGCTAATCATTCCCACAAATCCTTGCATGGGAAGATTCTATCGCACCTCGTTAACATGGAGAGGTTTTGCCTGTGCCTCGTGGGCAGGCAAAGGGTCCTTGAATACCCCCATTTGTTGATTGTTTGGCGCTATGGGGTTGTCCACGGCCAATGTTCTATTGTCGATCAAATCTTGGATTAATTCTTTGAATTTCAAGCATCCATTCAAGTCGTGTCCTCTGCGCCTATGGAATCTACAATACAATTCCTCTCTGTATCCCCTAGGCTTAGGAGCATTAGGGTCTATAGTTTGGATTTCTGGCAGAGTGACTAAATTTTCCGCTGACAAGCGGTCAAATAGGGAGTCCCTGGACTCCGTGTAAGGGGTGAATTGTCGCCTAGGGCGACGTTGCTGATTCTGCTCCTGTCTTCTATTATCTCTTTCATAACCAGGAGGCACTGCCTGGTAATTAGCCTTTTGAGGCTGCATTTCTTGCACAGGCGCGGGAACATTTATCGCAACTTGGTTAACCGCAGCATGTTGTGGTTGCGTTGTCCCGGTTTTAGTGGTTTTATTCCACTCTTTCTTTTTAGGCTTGGCGATTGCGCCTTCGCCTATTTTGATCTCTTCTATAACTCTGGCTTGCGCCAAAGCTTCTTCTAAGCTGTCGTATTGTCGTAGCAACAATAGACCAGAGATTGATTTTAAGCAACTTTTTGCGAACATCTGTGTGAGATCAGACATAGGGGGACGGTAGGGTAACTTAGAAAGCAAAGCTCTCCATCGATTCCCGTATGCTGCCATTGTTTCTTCCTCAAATTGCCTGAGGCTCGCCAGATCACTCAGTGATGCCTTCTTCCTTGTGTTGAAGGCAAAGCGTTCAAGAAACGCATCTACTAATTGATCTAGGTTGCTTATGCTGTGTTTGGGTAGTTGTGTGAACCAATCCGAGGCAGGGCCTGCGAATGTGGTTATGAATGTTCTAAGCAACAATGCGTCATTATCTTGGATGCCGAAGCATTGGCTTAGAAATCTTGTAACATGTTCTTGTGCGTCCTCTTCACCTTTAAAGATTGCCAATTGAGGCAACTTGAAGTGCTCGGGGTAAAGAGGTGTAGGCACTGAGGGATGCACCGGATGACTGCGGAGTTGACGTAATGTGGGTTTTTGATGCCCAGCAGCTTTTGTCTCCACAGACTCCAAACGCTCTAATAGCGCTTGGTATGCATCGAAAGATTTTATTTCTTCCTCTCTTGTTCGCTCCCGTTGTAAGTTATGGTAAACTGGGGGCCTATGGAGGGGTGGCCGAATGGCAATCCTCCTGCCTTGATGGGGAGTTTCAACATATTCTATTTCTGGTTCGTACTCCTCATAAAGTTCTTGAGGAGTCTCTGGGCGAGACCTATGACCTTGATCGAGTCCTCGCTGAAGGTACCCATCATTGTTTCGGGGAGTGGCCTCCCTCTCGGGTCTATAAGGTCTCGGAGGCAAAGCTTGACGAGGTCGTGGAGACCTGTCCTGCACCAACGAATTATGCCTCTCATATTGTTTGGCTCTTTGGATGCGAGGGGTTGGCTCCCTCTCAGGTAGTTCATAGCGTAACTCATCCGCTTCGCGTTGCATGCGCTCTCTATCCAAGCGGTGTCGATACTCTATCTCCCGATGACTTTGTTTAAGCCGCATGATTTGGGCTTGACGGGTGGCATGTCTAGCAACTATCGGGTCAATTTGGTCTACCCTATTTTTCTCAGGAGGTTCGAATGTTTCTCCTATGTGTTTGCCTCGAGTTTGCTGATCTAAAGTTTCAATGGGTCGCTTCCCTCTGTCGAGGTAGGCGACATGTACTCGAGGCTCTGGCCTCGATGTATGATCATGATACCTAGCAAGTGCGGAAACGCAAGGTTCCCACGTTGTTTGTTGTCCTCGAGGAATGCGATGGCTTTCCTCGTACTCTCTTTCATGGGTTTGAAAGGGGCGGGCGGAGTTAGCTCGCCCTGTGTAAGGAGCCCTACGCTCCGGATTTTGTCTTTCCGTCCTGATGGGAGGTAAAGAAGGGACGCCATATCCATGTTGTCCCTCCAAATGGATAGTGTGCCTCTCTAGCACTTCATCGCACTGTGGCCACTCATGTCTAACCTCGGAAGGTGATTCTCTATTTACATCAAGGTCTACATGTAGGGCGTCTTCCCGAAAGGGGCTGCTTTGAATGGGCATACCCCACCGAGGATTCTGAATCGGATTCTTTTGTAGGCCAGACCGATAAGGCGGTATGACCAAGTCCTCAGGACTGAAGCGAAGGCGACTTGTGCCTACTTCTTGTGTACCTTTCGGAGCTTCTGCCCTTGATTGGGCTTGGCTACGGGTGTACACCATTGCGTTGCTTCTATACTATCTAAGTAGATTTTTATCTCGTTTATGATGATTTTTCTTTTTGTCTACACTAAGCAGAAATGAACACACACATACACAAACCGTGATTATCTCTTTTAAGGATTATTGGTGTGCCCTAAACTGGTTTAGTGCATTTTGATGTTTTGTTTTGTTTTTGTAGGTTTTGAAGAACGTTTAAATGCATTATGACGGCTCATATAACTCCCAAAATGGTAGCCCCTTCAATATACCAACCAGGCCGATATACCAACCTCTCTATATACCCGCCCTTACGAGAGGGAGACTATAGGTACGTGAGAGCAGAAGGTACATGGTACGTAGGCGGTACGAAAGGGGGATTGTCCTGTTAATGGCACCTACCATAGAAGACTTATCCTCGCGCGCATGGGAATCACCCCAACGACACTCGGTCAGCTTTCGTCAGGATTTACGCCTAACAATAGTTGACAATCGGGAAATGGATGCAAAGCTAAGCCAAGGTGGTGATGAACCCACCGTTGGTCTTGCTCAAGGGCTGGGGTCTTACGACCAGCTCCTTGGTTTAAAATTATTGCGTGAAGTGTGTGGGATTCATTTTATTTAACAAAAATGAAACAAGCATAAATGACTTTCCCTAATGCAATGCAGGATAAAATGAAAACAATTAAAGAAACAAAAACATAAATAGAAAATTTAACAGAGATTATGAAAATCCCTACCTCTTCTCTACCTGGACCGGTTGCTTCTGAATTTCTGCTCTGAAAAGTTGCAGACAGAAATTCGTCCCTCGGTGAGACGAATTACAGAACAGAATTCGTCCCTCCCAGAGATGAATTTGAATTCGTCTCAGGGTCAGACGAATTTCAGTAAAGCAATCGCCACAGCCAAGGACGAATAACAGTCAGAAACCAAAAAGGTACCTGTCAAACACAAAACACAAAAATTTGATCAGTTTTTGTGATCTTAAAAACCAGGGAACAGGGTCCCACCGTGATCGCCACTGAAAGCACGAGATTTCGGGCAAAGGAAACACTAATTGCGATGCATTCAAAATCAAATACGCTTAAGTCCTAGAAATGTAAATTGCATGAAATGAAAGAGACGCATTAAAATGAGATACAAGCAAATGGAGAAAACATAGCCCTTTCATTAAACTTTCTTGATCTCTGTTACAAATACGCCTCCTCCCTTTTCAGGGGCTAGGAGCGTTAAAAGAATTTGACTACAATCGAGACTTAAGGTTCCTCTTTCCGCGTGCCCACACTTGAAATGGACGGGCCAAGATGATGCCATCGCTGATGTCGATGAGTCTTTGACCTCTGCTGCTCCTCCTACGAACAAAGAAACAACGAAGATGTCAGTAGCACCCGCTGCACATAAGAAGTGTTTGTTCTCTAAAATCGCCAAAAGATGCATGCAAACATTTGTCTGAAACAGTGAGTAAAATGACTCTAAATGACCTGAAAACCTGACAGAGGATAGAAAACATCACTATAAGGCCATTGCCACTGAGACAATCGGCCAATCTACCTTCAACTGGAATTCGTCCCTGGGCAGGACGAATTCTGACTGCTATTCGTCCCTGGGTGGGACGAATTCTTCTGTGTTGGAAAAGCCGACCTGCTGCTGCTCCAATGTCGAATCTCGAGACCTACAAAATACCTACAAATAGAGGGGTTATGTAATTGGGGCCATTTTGGGATGACCCAGATGGTCGGATTCTCCCAATTTGGCCTCTATCCTCGGGAATTCGATATCGCCACCTGCAAGTTAGTGAAACAACAAAGCGACAAAAGGCATGACAAAATCTGATCAAAATGTTATGAAATTGAAGCTATGAGTTAACCAAATAGAATAACATGAGATGCAACCTGAAACAAGTAATCTAGAATGCTTTTGGAATAAAACTTAGAAAGTGCGGGGGTGCCCAAGTGGGCCTCCCACCGTTGGCACTTGATCTTGGCGCCAATCCACTAGGGATGGGCCCAAAACCTCTTAGGATTGGGATGTCTACAAATTGGTTGATTCAGGTGTCCATATGTTGGATTTGGGTCCGATTCAAGCTTCCAAAAGCCACCCAACAACCTCCCTTGCAAAAGAGATTAGTGGATGTGAGAAGGTGAATCAAAGGGGATGCAAGTGGGTATTCAACTCGGACAACACTTCGTTGCTTGAAATCTCCTTCAATCTCTCTCTTTGGGTGAGAAAAGTCCCACCTTTTATAGACCCATGGGGTCTCTTTTGAGAGGGAAGCATAAATGCCATGTGTTGGTCATAGGTGCCATGTGGCAGTCATGTCTTCCCATGAGGGAGGGGAGTCCTCCATGACTTGGGCTTTCATAATTGCCCTTGTGACAGTCCTCTAACGGCCTATCTATCCACCCACACACGCGTGCGAGGCAGGAGTCATCAACTGACTGTCCTGGGCTGCCACTTGGCACCATTCTTCTTTTTGCCCGTTAAACTTGGAATTCGTCCCTACGTGAGACGAATTCAGAATTCGTCCCTGGGTGAGACGAATTCCAGTTAGTATTCGTCCCTGGGTGAGACGAATAGTGAGCAAAGTGTCTAAATGTGCCAAATTGCTTCCTGACCTTACAAAATTGCTATGAAAGTGGTTAGGACCACCGTTTGACCTCTGAGGGCTGCCCTGGGGGCTGTGTTTGTCAAAGCGATCAGTGTTTGCAGTCACATAATCGGATTGGTGCTGTTTTGGTGTCTACACACATTACTCTATATTGTATGAACATCTAGATATGACTCTCAACCTTTACTTTGCACACTATAATCTAAGACACTTGTGCACATAGACTCAACTTACACCTCAAACACCCTATATATTATATTATTTGGTTATTGAATACTTTAGTCTTTAATCATGGTCTTCATCTTGATCTTCATCCTTCAACTGACCCTAGATCATGTGCTTCCCATATTCTCTTTTTGTTTTCATCTCAATTTTTATCGATCATTTTCTTCTACTTCTACGGTTTCATATTTTATATCTTGTTTTTATCATGTTGGCCACCTATATCCTGATCAACTACAAAGTTAGTATCTTTCAAAATATTTGAGAGAAATATATTTTTAGTGATTATCAATTTTGCTAAAAGAGATTTGAATTCATTTTCTATAGTGGTTTTTTCCAACTCTTAAATTTCCTAAATTTCTTCAGCTTGATGTTATTTTTTATTTAATTCTCTATATTGTAACTGAGGTTGACTATATTGATTTTTAATAGGATACTAACATTGAAAAGGTTAATACTGTAATTATTTTTGTCAATGTAGATTGTATTAATATTGTATTTATTGTATTGACTTATTTGGTTGATTTCCTTGATTCATATTTTTTTGTTTTCCATGATACTAATTTTTTTATTATTGTTCTATGATATTTTTTCTTGTATATTTAACAACATATTATATTCCATTTGGATTTGTACCTTGGAGTTGAAGCAAGATTACCTTACAAGTTAAATATCATAGGATTGAATATAATATAGCCATAAAGCAATAAGGTCAATATAATGATATGATTAGATTAATATGGTAACTTAGGGTTGAATTCTAACTATAAATATGATCCATAAAATCCATAGTAAACATATTTGGACCTCAAGATAATTATAGCTACACTTTGTAATTACCATATTTTGATTACTCTTTTCTATTGGATTAATTTTAAATTGATGAGAGTATATATTTTCTATTAGAGTTGGAAAAAAATATGAATCAAGGAAATCAACCAAATAATATAATATAATAGAAAAATGAAGAAACTGTGGCCAACTCCGTTAAGTTGCCGTCTACCTCCCGGAATCCCCTAAACGTGAAGAAACTCCGCCTTCGATGCCTTCGTCACTTTCGCTGTGGCCAACCCCGTTAAGTTGCCGTCTACCTCCCGGAATCCCCTAAACGTGAAGAAACTGCCGTCGATGTTTTGCGGAGCCTTCCCCGCCGGCAGCAGAAAATCGGAGAGGATATCAGGATCTGCTGCATCTGTCACCCTCACCCTGCCAATACTCATCACGGCCAATATCATCACCATAATCATTGTCCAAATTAAACTATTGCCCATACTCGTATTT
Organism: Wollemia nobilis; assembly: GCA_028583015.1. Classification (NCBI taxonomy): domain Eukaryota; kingdom Viridiplantae; phylum Streptophyta; class Pinopsida; order Araucariales; family Araucariaceae; genus Wollemia; species Wollemia nobilis. Next base: position 26,846 of record JAQPPZ010002885.1, on the reverse strand, counting down.
ATTATCCTTTGATAACAAAATGAATTCCCTCTAAGGTTATGACGAAGGGAATCGCAACAATTCTTTCCTACGGCTTCTCTACTCCGCTTTTGCGATAAGGAAGGATTATGAGACCCTATATATAGGGATTTTCTCCGTAAAACGCAATGGTGTAGGACAAGCAAAGGAACGGGAAATCAAGAAGCGCTTATATCGGAAGCAGCCGTTTCCTTGCTTTTACCGTCGTCCTCTATTTGTATATGGCCGTCCTTGCAGGCAAAGTGAACAAGAGAGACTCAGATTGGAAGGAAAATTTGTATTGCTTTTTTGAACTTTGTCAACCTCTATTAGATTTTCTCGGGCGTACTTGGTCAAAGTTTCTAGAAGTAATCGTTTTTCGTGTGTATTACATTTTTTTTTTAATCTCCGATCGTAAATTGATAAATTTATAATTTGAGAAAAAATTGAAAGCAATTGCTCATGGCCAATCTTTAGAGAACTCAGAAGACTCCGTCGACTGAATTTTAAAACCATTTTAAAACAGTTATCTTACCTTTTCATACATCTCATTAAGAACATTTGACTTGAAGAAAGTTATTTGTTATGATTTCAACCATCCCTTTTGATATTACCTCAATCTTCAAATTCTTTATATATATACATTTTTTTTCCATTTTTTCGATTCTTCATTTCTCATTTCTTACAATTTATTTCTTAATACTCTTTTGCAATTCCATGGTGCTGGTACCGATTTTTGCATTTCAGGAATTATTGATTTTAAATATTTTTTCCTTTTCTTTACATGGTATCCAACTTATTAATGTGATAAGATTTAGTATAATTTATAATGTATCGTAATAGATAGTAAAATATTTCATTAATTACTACATTATAATAGAATACAAATTTGACGAGAAGACATGTATGGAGGAGTTATATATGGAAAATTTTCTCATTCCACCCTAACAAGGAACCTACCCTTAAAGGATTCCCTATAATATTCTTTCAAACATCTTAGGATTTGTTAAAGAATGACGTATTGTATATGGTTGAAAATACAAGGAAAATAAGTTTAAATAAATGAGATCAATACCATCATTATTGTATTAGTTCCCAAGAAAAAGAACACAAAACATTTTGATAGATTTTATTCAATAAGCGTGTGTAGTATTGATTTATAAGATAATTTTTAAATTTATGTCAAATATATTAAAAAATTAGATTTTTTTGCATTTTCAAACATAAGACCATGCCAAAAATTTTACATTATTGGATGATTCATGCCCCTTGAAAAGGAATGGTCTCATTATAGCAACTTTACCATTGAGTATGGAAATTGGTTTTTGTCTATATTATTTTTTTTGTGAGCTATTCCTGTTCCTAACCAAGTTGTACTTCCTTCATCGCTTTATACATCTAAATGCTTATCCTTATAATGCTTTATAGTCCATGTGTCAATAAATTAATCCTTCTCCACTAGTGCTAAAGTATCTAGATTGAGTTTTTAATATAGATTTTTCATTAGAGTAGTTTAACTACTATTTTGTAATATCTCCAAGGAATTAACCATGAATGATAAAGAAAAATATTGTTCTTAAGTGCAAGAACAATATTGAAAACTAATAAAGTTTACAAAATTAGAAAAAATGGCTATAAGGATGTGATTTCCCCTATATAAAGTTATTTGATTTCATGAGGAGTGATTCACTCTAAGAGTGGAGTAATTTCCTCATCAATGGCATTTAAAAGATAAGCATGGATGCATGGTAAGAAGGATGAATTAGAAAAGGAGAATTTTACCTTTTTATGATGCCACAACTCATCTTAGGAGAATTTAAAGACATCTAGAGGTGTAACTAGAGGCATGTAACATTCAAATATGCATCAGTTTTGTAAATATATTTCCAAATATTTACTTTTATTAGGAGTATTATTTTCTCACCCATGGTAACTTAGGATTGAATTCTAACTATAAATATGATCCATGGAATCCATAGTAAACATATTTTAACCTCAAGATAATTATAGATACACTTTTTGAGTACCACATTTTGATTGCTCTTTTCTATTGGATTAATTAGAAATTGATGAGAGTATATGGTTTCCATTAGTGGCATTGCCCTCCTAGATTGTGGGCATGCTGAATATGGTACTATTGATTGCCTTTTAAGCCTTTAATACTACCACAAATCTCACAAGTTAAATATCATAGGATTGGATATAACATAGACACAAAGCAATAAGGTCAAGATAATGATATGAGTAGATTAATATGGTAACCTAGGGTTGAATTCTAACTATAAATATGATCCATAAAATCCATAGTAAACATCTTTTGACCTCAAGATAATTATAGCTACACTTTGTAATTACCATATTTTGATTACTCTTTTCTATTGGATTAATTAGAAATTGATGAGACTATGTATTTTTCATTAGTGGTATTTCTCTCTGAGATTATGAAATACATGCTAAATATGGCACTATTGATTACCTTTTAAGCCTTTAATACTACCATAAATCTCATAAGTTAAATATCATAGGAATGGATATATTATAGCCACAAAGTAATAAGATCAAGATAATGATATGAGTTGATTAATATGAGCAAATTAATATGTATATCAAGGCTAATAATATATCAAATAGCATTTACCATTAAATAGTAATATGAACATAAAAATCTTGAATCATAAATGTACAAAGCATGTAGAACAACTTACAATGTTAATTACTCAAAATGTACATAATATTTATTACTCCATTTTCACTTAAAAATATAATACTTGATACTTCTCTCTATAATGTGATATCGATACTTGAAACTTGATACTTTTCTATGGAGCACTATATAGCCATAGTAGAATGAATCTTTGGATACTTGACTATTTATTTCAATATGCCAAGTCTCATGATTCTTGTCTTCTCTACTTGACACTTGCATACTTAATCAACACATTACTCTATATTGTATGAACATCTAGATATGACTCTCAACCTTTACTTTGCACACTATAATCTAAGACACTTGTGCACATAGACTCAACTTACACCTCAAACACCCTATATATTATATTATTTGGTTATTGAATACTTTAGTCTTTAATCATGGTCTTCATCTTGATCTTCATCCTTCAACTGACCCTAGATCATGTGCTTCCCATATTCTATTTTTGTTTTCATCTCAATTTTACTGATCATTTTCTTCTACTTCTACAGTTTCATATTTTATATCTTATTTTTATCATGTTGGCCACCTATATCCTGATCAACTACAAAGTTTGTATCTTTCAAAATATTTGAGAGAAATATATTTTTAATGATTATCAATTTTGCTAAAAGAGATTTGAATTCATTTTCTATAGTGGTTTTTTCCAACTCTTAAATTTCTTAAATTTCTTCAGCTTGATGTTATTTTTTATTTAATTCTCTATATTGTAACTGAGGTTGACTATATTGATTTTTAATAGGATACTAACATTGAAAAAGTTGATACTGTAATTATTTTTGTCGATGTAGATTGTATTAATATTGTATTTATTGTATTGACTTATTTGGTTGATTTCCTTGATTCATATTTTTTTCCAACTCTTTTCTATTATATTATATTATATTATGTTTTTTCCAACTCTTTTCTATTATATTATTTGGTTATTGAATACTTTAGTCTTTAATCATGGTCTTCATCTTGATCTTCATCCTTCAACTGACCCTAGATCATGTGCTTCCCATATTCTATTTTTGTTTTCATCTCAATTTTACTGATCATTTTCTTCTACTTCTACAGTTTCATATTTTATATCTTGTTTTTATCATGTTGGCCACCTATATCCTGATCAACTACAAAGTTAGTATCTTTCAAAATATTTGAGAGAAATATATTTTTAATGATTATCAATTTTTCTAAAAGAGATTTGAATTCATTTTCTATAGTGGTTTTTTCCAACTCTTAAATTTCCTAAATTTCCTCAGCTTGATGTTATTTTTTATTTAATTCTCTATATTGTAACTGAGGTTGACTATATTGATTTTTAATAGGATACTAACATTGAAAAGGTTGATACTGTAATTATTTTTGTCGATGTAGATGAAAGCACGAGATTTCGGGCAAAGGAAACACTAATTGCAATATAACCAAAATCAAATGCGCTTAAGTCCTAGAAACGTAAAGTGCATGAAATGGAAAAGAAACGCATTGGAAGAGACACAAGCAAATGGAGAAAACATAGCCCTTTCATTAATATCCCTTGATCTCTGTTACAATGACGTCTCCTCCCTTTTCGGGGGCTAGGAGCGTTAAAAGAATTCGATTACAATCACTCAATGTTCCTCTTTCCGCGTGCCCATGATTGCAATGGGCGGGCCAAGATGATGTCGTCGTTGATGTCGATGAGTTCTTCACCTCCGCTGCTTCTCCTGCGAACAAAGAAACAACCAAGATGTCAGTAGCACTTGCTGCAAGTGAAAAGTGTTCGTTCTTCTAAAATCATCAAAAGATGCATGCAAACATTTATCTAAAACAGTAAACAAAATGATTCTAAATAGCCTGAAAACTTGCCAGAAGACAGAAAATGTTACCAACAGGCCATTGCCACTGAGACAGTCGGCCAATCTACTTTCAACTGGAAATCGTCCCTGGGTAGGACGATTTCTGACTGTAAATCGTCCCTGGGTGGGACGATTTCTTCTATGTTGGGGAAGCCGAACTGACACGCTCCAATGTCGACTCCCGAGGTCTCCAAAACACCTGCAGACAGGGGGGTTATGTAATTGGGGCCATTTTGGGACGACCCAGATGGTCGGATTCTCCCAATTTGGCCTCTACCCTCGGGAATTTGATATCGCCTCCTACAAGTCAGTGAAACAACAAAGCGACACAAAACATACTAGAATCTAATCAAAGGTTACGAAATTGCAGCTATGAATTCACCAAACAGGAAACACAATATGCAAGCATGAGAAAATAAACTAGAATGCTCTAAAATAAAACTTAAGAAAAGTGCGGGGGTGCCCAAGTGGGCCTCCCACCGTTGGCACTTGATTCCGGCGCCAATCCACTAGGGATGGGCCCAAAACCTCTTAGGATTGGGGGGTCGGCGAATTGGTTGATTCAGGTGTCCATGTGTTGGATTTAGGTCCGATTCAAGCTTCCAAAAGCCACCCAACAACCTCCCTTGCAAAAGAGATTGGTGGATGTGGGAAGGTGAACCAAAAGGGATGCAAGTGGGTCTTCAACTCGGCAGCACTTCGTTGCTTGAAAACTCCTTCAACCTGTATATTTTGGGTGAGAAAAGTCCCACCTTTTATAGACCCAAGGGGTCTCTTTTGGGAGGGAAGCACAAATGCCATGTGTTGGTCATAGGTGCCATGTGGCAGTCTTGTCTTCCCATGAGGGAGGGGAGTCCTCCATTGACTTGGGCTTTCATAATCGCCCTTGTGACAGTCCTCAAACGGCCTATTTGTCCACTCACACACGCGTGCGAGGCGAGAGTCATCAACTGACTGTTCTGGGCTGCCACTTGGCCTCATTTGTCTTTTTGCCCGTTAAACTTGGAAATCGTCCTCACTGGGGACGATTTCAGAAATCGTCCCTGGGTGAGACGATTTCAAGTTAGCAATCGTCCCTGGGTGAGACGATTACTAGGCAAAGTGTCTAAGTGTGCCAAATTGCTTCTTGACCTCACAAAATTGCTATGAAAGTGGTTAAGACCATTGTTTGACCTCTAAGGGCTGCCCTGGGGGCTGTGTTTGTCAAAGCGATCAGTGTTTGCAGTCACATAATCGGATTGGTGTTGTTTTGGTGTCTACAGATGCCCCTTTTTGGGAAGCGCTGCGGGTGACGCAGTGTTGAGCAAAAATAGATAACCAAAGCACTAATGATTAGGGTTTCTTGGTAACCTAACCAACTTTTGATGCCCCAAGTATGGAAAGGGCATGCATTCTTGAATCCTTGCTTCTGACGAGCTAAGGAATTTGATTTCAAGTATTAACCTGTTTTGGTGAGGTGTGACTTGAACTTAGACATTGATCAGTCATGAACAGGCAAAGGGCGTTTTTATCCTCAGGGGGAACCTTGTGTTCATGATTCACGAAATGCCAAGTGTTTGATTGATTTGATTGTTGCTTGTTTACTGCCCCAAGCAGGAGCGTGATTGTCTTTGTCAATGATTCTTTGAATGCATGTCGTTTTCCTTAATTGGGTGTGTGATTGTTGGTTGGTGACTAAGTGTGACTACCCCCTCAAGCGACGAATCGATGAGGGAATGACCTTCGTGAGAGAAGCGACGAGTCGCTTGACCCAAGATGACTTGTGCAAGGGTGCCTTTAGAGGGTTTACCGTTAAGCGTGTGCAATTTTTCCAACATTTGGACCTATTTTTGGTGGGTGTTAACCCTTTTGGTGATGCCGTAATGAGGTGAAATCATCGAAAATCTAACTTCCCGTGGAGCGGTCCGGCTATTGTAGCCTTCTTGGGGAAGTAGGAGAGCGATAATTTGGACCTCGACATCGATTTTCTTTGCTATGCCAAGAGGTTAAGTGCAAGAGCACTTGTGTCTGGCAATGTTTTTTTCGTTTTTGTTGTTTTGATTTTCTTTGTGACATCATTTGGGGATGAAATTGTCAAAAATCCGTCTTCCCGTGGAGCGGTCCGGCTATTGTAGCCTTCTTGGGGAAGTAGGAGAGTGATAATTTGTGACCCCGACATCGAATTTTCTATTGCCAGAGTTTAAGTGGAAGAGCACTTGTGTCCGGCAATGTTTTTTTTGTTTTTGTTGATTTTTTTTATTGTTTTTGTTGTTTTTTGTGACGCATGTGGGGATAAAATTGTCGTAATCTTCTTCCCGTGGAGCGGTCCGGCTATGGTAGCCTTCTTGGGGAGTGAGATAGCGACAATATATGACCCCAACGTCTATTTTGATTGCCTTGGATTGCGAGTGTAACAGCATTCTATTAGGCAACTTTATTTGTTGTTTTTAGTGCATTTTTGTTGATTTTTTGATGTTTTGACTTTTCTGGCTGGAAATCGTCCCTGGGTGGGACGATTTCCAATTGTAGAAATTGTCCCTGGGTGGGACGAGCGCTGACCAGAGCGCTCGTCCCAGCCAAGGACGATTTCCAGTTGGTAGGCTTATTTAAGGCCCAAAACTTGGATTTGGGCTCATTTGTGTCATTTTTTTTCTTGCGATTTGGGAGCTCTGGGAGGAGGAGGTAATTCTGCGAAGCGAAGCACTGCCGGAATTCTCTCTGTCATCATGAGTGCACAAACTGGTTCGAGCGGCGGAGCGGAGGCGAAACCCGTAAGTGCATTTTTTTTTTTTTGTAATTATCAGTTAAGGTTAGGAACCCTAAATCTGAAAAATTAGTTTTGAATTTTTGTGTGTGTTATTGTTTTGCAGGTTAGGAGCCGGTACCGTGTACCTGCCGCATTCGCTGAGGCACGGTCGGCGCTGACTGATGTTGACTGGCAGTGGCTTGATGCCCTTGGGCTCAAGCAGGTGGCTCGACTGGAGCCTGTGGTCCCGGATCAGGCCTATCTGACGGCCCTGATCAAAGTTTGGGATCCGCGGACCAACACTTTCCATCTTTCGATAGGGGAGATGACTGTGACACTGGAGGACGTTTATCGGTTGCTTCGGATTTCGATAGATGGACTGCCCATTAGGACATCGCCGCGTGATCAGCGGACTGCTGTACTGACGAGATGTTTTGGGCATGCGGAGCGGTTGGGTGTAACGAACCCAGTGGAGACAGCCGAGGTGGACTGTCAGGCTAGCGGGATTTTTGTTAGCTGGTGGCAGGAGAGGGGGGTGTTAGGAGTGAGGCACGCATTCTTGATGGGCCTCATTTCTAACATGCTTCTACCTGATTCATCAGGTGGGAGGTTCCCGTGGAACCTGCTGGAGTTGGTATGGCAGTTGGTAGAGTGCCCGATAGAGGCACCGCTGATTTATGGATGGGGACAGACATTGTTGGCATAGCTCTACGGGGAGCTGTACGGCGTCCGTTGTCGGCAGCGGAAGGGGGTGAGTTGCAGTTATCTTCTTCAGTGCTGGGGTTGGCAACACATAGCAGTGGAGAGGCCGATCGGGTTACCGTGGATGACTCGGGCGGTGATGGATGACGAGGAGATTGGCTATGCAGCTTTGTGGCGGTGGTCTGCGGAGCAGGGGCAGAGTCGGCGATGGGCAGGTGTTGTACAACACTATACTGATGCCTTCTCTCTGCTCACTCCAGGGGAGGTGGTTTGGCATCCTTATCGGGACTGTCCAGTCTGGCCGGAGGCTAGAGAGTGGCTCCGACGGGTATGCAGGGAGCGGTGGTTGACTAGGCGACACGGGACGGAGCATGAGTTCTTTCCGTACCGTCGGGTTACACGACAGTTTGGGGTGCGCCAGGGGTTGCCTGGTGAGCCCGTGGTCTATCGGCGTCGGGGAGATGAGAGGGATCTGGAGCCACCGGTCACCGCACCATTGGGCGAGGAGTCCGATGCAGTGATTGAGGTCCCGGATGTGGATGACATCGGGACTACCACTGAGTATGACTCGTGGTGGGTACTGCGGCGTTGGAGAGGAGAGGGGCCACTGGGAGGCGCGGAGGCGGCAGTGGAGGATGCTGAGGCAGCAGGGGGTGATTGGGGGGGTCCATTGGATGATGCGGACATGGTGGATGTGGGAGATGAGGATGTGGACTTGGGTGTTCCGGAGCAGCCGGACATGCAGGATGTGGAGGAGCAGTGGGAGCCTGAGCAGGCTACTGTCCCCGCGAGTCCTATGCGTCCGACAGATATAGAGGAGGTGGGGTCGGATGTAGGCATTGAGATTGCGTGACTGACAGAGCTACTGCGGATGTGGGATCTGGAGTTGGGGGATGCGAGGCGGGAGCTGGGGGATGCGATGCGGGAGAGGGATCTTCTGCGGGCTCAGTTGGTAGAGCGGGATAGAGTTTTGGCGCAGCGCGATGATGCATTGTCTATTTATCATCGACGAGAGGCAGAGTGGTGTCTGTATCGGATAGACTTGGAGAGGGAGGTCATCCACCTTGGTGGGCGGCTACCTGAGCCTTCGGTCGATGGATCTTCGTGGCGGACAAGGGATAGTCTGACTGAGCAGTCAACATCATCTCGTCGCAGGCGGTTAGATGAGGGGGGTGGTAGCAGGCATGATGCGGGGGCTAGTAGTAGCCGCCCTGCAGGGTCCCGTAGGACCCACACCACGGGGGGTAGTTCCCGTCGCACCGATCCTACGTGATCATGGTGGTCGATGCCTTAGGTTGGGTTTTTGGATATGATTGCGGGGTCTGAGGACCGGTTTTGTAGCCTATGGGCATCTTTTTGACGATATATATATATATATACCGATTTTATTGTGGTTTTGTACATGTGATGATGTGATTTTTGTTATGCATGTTTATTCATTTTGATGAATGCAGATGTTATGATGAATGCAAATGTTTTAGATGTCTATGTGATATGCGAAGTGAAATGGATGAATGATATTTGTGGTGATTACATTGTAGGCTATTTAAGAAGCTCTTTATTTACATGGTTTTTCTATTTTTGTATTTTTTGATGGTATCATAAGGATGATAAGTAGCACAGATGGTTTTGGAATGAATGTAAGGTTTTCTGAGATTCGATCAGTTTTAACTCACCATCCATGACTGTACTTTATCTTACAAGACTTTTTGACCAAGGTATGAATCGGACTTGTTTTTGACCCAGTTATTTTTCACATCCCTGTGTGTGCAATTGAGTTCATTTAGTGGTATTTGTTAGGATACCGCCAGTGCCAGATGGGCTTTCAACCGAACCTGTACTGAGGATCACCTAATTAGCTCCACGAATTCCTTTGTTGTATGTACTAAGATTAATCTACGGTGTAATCCAGGATGCCATAAGCTAGCTCATCCACATGCAAACATTGATCTGTACGCAAGTTAATGTGACAGATATATCGTCATGCGGGAGGTTTACTTCTATTACCGATAGGCTATCAACCAAATTGGTACTAAAGCTTGCCTTATGACCTATAGAATGCTGAGAGTTCCAGGGATTCAAGGTCAACTCCCTTCTTTTCTTCAATTGTATTGGGATACTTGCTCATTGTAGTGATGAGATCACTTGTTTATTTTGATTTGTTTTTCTTTCGAGCAAGGGATTGGGGTCATGGAGTGACGAAAATCACCGTTGTTTGTGCCTTTTGATGTGTGCACTGTAGTTTGTCAAATTTGGAGTTTTGACATTTTGCAACTTTTTTGTGTTTTGCAACTATTGAGAACTTTAGGGATTCTTAGGGAATTGGGTAGGGAGGATGCTTGTCCTTTTGCCAACTCTCAGCATTCTAGGGGTCATTCGCACAGGGGGATGAGCAAGATAACCGTTTCGCTTGTGGTGACCTAGATTATTTTGCAGGTTTCGTCTCGTTCACACACTTTGGGAATTTTTAGTGTTTTGATTTATGTTGGGATGTTACGTAACAAGGTGTATTTCAAGTATGACTCTACCTTCGTAAAATCTGTTCGACTTGATACACTACATGGCTAAAGAGGAAAATGATGATCGAATCATCGAAACTCTTGGTACATTCCTAGACCACCGACTCGTAGTGTGGTAAAATTTATGCATGGTGTTTTAGTTGTTTTTGTAACATGAGACAATGCGGAACAAGATGGACTATCAGAGCTATTGCAGCCTATGGTATTTGACCCGTATGACTACAAATATGCAATGTATGGATGCAATGCTTAATGCAACTACATATTTTTGTATTTTTGATGGATTGTTTTTTGTGAATATGAAGATGAAGTGCGAGAAGAGCTCTCTTTTGATGAATTTGAGTATGCCTAGAAATGAGATGCAAATTTTTGTTGTTTTTGATTATTTTTGATTTTTGACCAAGTGATTGTGATAATCCTTGGAGCTTTTGGTTTGACCAAGTGATTGCGATAATCCTTGGAGCTTTTTGGGTTTTGACCAAGAGATTGCGATAATCCTTGGAGCTTTTTGGGTGACCAAGTGATTGTGATAATCCTTGGAGATTTTTGGGTTGACCAAGAGATTGTGATAATCCTTGGAGCTTTTGGAGTGACCAAGAGATTGCGATAATCCTTGGAGCTTTTTGTGTGACCAAGAGATTGCGATAATCCTTGGAGCTTTTTGGGTGACCAAGAGATTGCGATAATCCTTGGAGCTTTTTGGGTGACCAAGAGATTGCGATAATCCTTGGAGCTTTTGGGATGACCAAGTGATTGCGATAATCCTTGGAGCTTTTTGGGTGACCAAGAGATTGCGATAATCCTTGGAGCTTTTTGGGTGACCAAGAGATTGTGATAATCCTTGGAGCTTTTTGAGGTGACCAAGTGATTGCGATAATCCTTGGAGCTTTTGGGGTGACCAAGTGATTGCGATAATCCTTGGAGCTTTTTGGGTGACCAAGTGATTGCGATAATCCTTGGAGCTTTTGGGGTGACCAAGTGATTGCGATAATCCTTGGAGCTTTTGGGTTGACCAAGCGATTGCGATAATCCTTGGAGCTTTTTGGGTGACCAAGTGATTGCGATAATCCTTGGAGCTTTTGGGGTGACCAAGTGATTGCGATAATCCTTGGAGCTTTTTGGGTGACCAAGTGATTGCGATAATCCTTGGAGCTTTTTGGGTGACCAAGTGATTGCGATAATCCTTGGAGCTTTTTGGGTTTGACCAAGTGATTGCGATAATCCTTGGAGATTTTGGGGTTGACCAAGTGATTGCGATAATCCTTGGAGCTTTTTGGTTTGGATTATGGTTCTTCAGGGGATAGAGGTACCCCCAGCTTGATGGTCTTTGCACTTCGGATCCGGCTCTAGAGGTATGGGCATGAATGGATCGGCCCTATGCACGGAGATGAGGACAGGGTCCGCCCATGGCACTGATGTTGCTATGATGTCTCTTGGTGGAAGTTGCTCTTTGTGTGCCCAACGTGGCGGATGTAATGCTTGGTCCCACTGTGGTGGGTTAACGCACCACTCATGCCCTAGTATTATGTTTATCTGTTGACATGCTTCCTCAAATTTTATGGGATGCCGATGTTGTCTTATGTGATTGTTGTGGGCTATCTCTGTTTCATCCTCACCTTCGGACAATGTGTATAGCTTATCGGAATCTGGAGATTCTGAGACATGGAGGACTGCATCATCAGGTAGCCCTATGGTTAAAGGTTGATCCTCTTTGAAAGGAGCCTCATGTAAGTTGGGCCTTGGGAGCTCCAAAATCTTGGTCTCTACCAACTCTAAGTGCTCTAGTACTTTGCATGTATCGGGGGATTTGAGCTCCTCCTCTTTGGTTGGTTCTTGTTGAGGAACTTGGGGCTTATGGAGGGGTGGCCAGATGGCACCCCCCATGCCTTGGTGGGGATTTTCATCCCGCTCTTCTTCTCGCTCTGATTCCTTAGAGGCTTCTTGATGACTTTCTAAGGGTGGCTCATAAACTTGGGTGGATGTCTGAGGAAGGCACCCGTCATTGGTTATAGGATCAGCCTCCCGCTCATGTCTGGGAGGCATCGGGGGTGATGCTTGATAAGGTCACGGAGACTCGTCTTGCACCCGGGGGTTGTGCCTCTCATAATATTTTGTCTTATGTGTGTGAGGGGTTGGAATCCTCTCAGGTAGTTTATAGCGCAACTTATCTGCTTTACGTTGCATGTATAAGTCCTCTAACTCCTGATGACCTTGCTCTATGCGTAACTCATCCGCTTCGCATTGCATGCGCTCTCTATCCAAGCGGTGTCGATACTCCATCTCCTGATGACTTTGTTTAAGCTGCATGATTCGGGCTTGGCGGGTGGCATGTCTGGCGACTATCGGGTCAATTTGGTCTACCCTATTTTGCTTAGGAGGTTCGAATGTTTCTCTTATGTGTTTGCCTCGATCTTGATGATCTGAAATTTCAATGGGTCGCTTCCCTCTGTCGATGTAGGCGGCATGTACTTGAGGCCGCACTGTTTGTTGTCCTCGAGGAATGCGATGATTTTCCTCGTACTCCCTTTCATGTTGGCTCTCCTGCATAGTGTGTTGGAACAACTCATCCTCCTGGCGCTGAAGGTGCTCTTTGTTAATATAGTACAGTTCCTCTAAATGTAGTCGCTCTAGTCGCTCTAGCTCAAGTTGCGTGAATTGCATTTGGCGTGCGACGTGCTTGACAGATTCTAAGATGGTTGGTCCTGTCGCCTCATGTCTAGAAGGCCTAGATGCCTCTCCTAGATATTTTCGATCGTAGTGATCCAAGATCTCTATAGGTGACCTCCCTTTGTTGGGGGTAGCGGCATTCCCTCGGGGCTTTGGCCTCAGTGAGTGGTCCTGATAGATAGCAGGTGTGGAGGCATGTTGCTCCCGCGATGTGTATTGTTCTTGAGGAAGGTAGGGATCTTCCTCTTGCTCTCTTTCATAAGTGAAAAAGGGATGGATGGAGTTAGCTCGCCCCACCTGAGGAGCCTTGTGCTCTAGATTTTTCTTTGTAGTCCTGACAACTAGAGGGGGTGAAGGAGGGATAATGTAATCATGTGGTTCCTCCCGTCGAACCCTATGTTGACCTAGCGCTTCATCGCGTGATGACCGCTCATAGCGAGCATCTAAGGGAGCTCTCCTATGACTGTACCCCTCATGGAAGGGTGTGTGCTGAATGCTATGCTGAATAGGAGTGCTCCTCGAAGAGGTGTCCCTGTAGTCCCTTTCCTTTAAGGTGTGGAGGGGACTGCCTTGTGTGTTAGGTCGCCAAGGTGGTATGACCAAATCCTCGGGATTGTAGCGAAGATGACTCATGCCTCCTTGGACATTCCCCAGAGCCTCCGCCCTTGATTGGGCTTGGCTGCGGGTGAGCACCATGACGATGTCTCTCTAAATCCTAAAATCTAAATGAGTGTGGGGCCCGCCCCGCCCCCCCCCCCCCCAGAAGAGAAGAAAGAAAAAAAAAGAAGAAAAGAAGCGGAAAAAAGAAGAGGGGGGGAGGGGGGGACGGGGGGGGGAGGAAGGGGGAAAAAAAGGGGGGCGCCAAAAACCGACCCACAGGGGGGGGAGGGGGGGGGGGGGGGGGGGGGGGGGGGGGGGGTGGGGGGAGGGGGGGGTATAGGGATATATATATTATAAAAAATCCCCCCCCCCCCCCCCCCCAAAAAAAGCGGCGCGGGGGGGGGGGGGGGGGGGGGGGGGGGCGGGGGCGGGGCGCAAAAAGAGGGGGGAAAAAAATATTTCCTCCTTTTTTTGGGGGGGGCCCCCCCCCCCGGGGGGGGGGGGGGGGGGGGTGTGGGGGGGGGGGGGGGGGTGGGGGGGCCCCGGGGGGGGTTGGGGGGGGGGGGGGGGGGCGGGGGGTCCTGGGGGCTTTTGGGGGAAGTGACAAAATGCGTAGATTTTTATCTTTTGTTTATGATGTTTTTTTTTTTTTGTCTACACTAAGCGAAATGAAGCACACGCATACACAAATCCGTGATTATCTCTTTTAAGGATTATTGGTGTGCCCTAAACTGGTTTAGTGCATTTTGATGTTTTGTTTTGTTTTTGTAGGTTTTGAAGAACGTTTAAATGCATTATGACGGCTCATATAACTCCCAAAATGGTAGCCCCTTCAATATACCAACCATGCCGATATACCAACCTCTCTATATACCCGCCCTTACGAGAGGGAGACTATAGGTACGTGAGAGCAGAAGGTACGTGGTACGTAGGCGGTACGGAAGGGGGATTGTCCTGTTAATGGCACCTACCATAGAAAACTTATCCTCGCGCGCATGGGAATCACCCCAGCGACACTCGGTCTGTCTTCGTCAGGATTTACGCCTAACAACAGTTGACAATCGGGAAAATGGATGCAAAGCTAAGCCAAGGTGGTGATGAACCCACCGTTGGTCTTGCTCAAGGGCTGGGGTCTTACGACCAGCTCCTTGGTTTAAAATTGTTGCGTGGAGTGTGTGAGATTCATTTTATTTAGCGAAAATGAAACAAGCATGAATGATTTTCCCTAAGTATGCAGGATAAAATGAAAACAGTCAAAGAAAACAAAAAAATAGAAAATTTAATAGAGATGATAAAATCCCTACCTCTTCTCTGCCTGCTCCAGTTGCCTCTGAATTTTTGCTCTAAAAATTTGCAGACAGAAAATCGTCCCCTGGTGAGACGATTTACAGAACAGAAATCGTCCCTGGCAGAGACGATTTTAAAATCATCTCAGGGTGAGACGATTTCCAGTAAAGTAATCGTAACAGTCAGAGACGGTTAATAGTCTGCAAAAAAAAAATGTACCTATAAAACACAAAACACAAAAACCCGATTAGTTTTCTGTGATCTTAAAAATAGGGAACAGGTCCCACCGTGATCGCCACTGAAAGCACGAGATTCCGGGCAAAGGAAACACTAATTGTGATGCAACCAAAATCAAATGCGCTTAAGTCCTAGAAACGTAAAGTGCATGAAATGGAAAAGAAACGCATTGGAAGAGACACAAGCAAATGGAGAAAACACAGCCCTTTCATTAATATCCCTTGATCTCTGTTACAATGACGTCTCCTCCCTTTTCGGGGGCTAGGAGCGTTAAAAGAATTCGATTACAATCACTCAATGTTCCTCTTTCCGCGTGCCCACGATTGCAATGGGCGGGCCAAGATGATGCCGTCGCTGATGTCGATGAGTTCTTCACCTCCGCTGCTTCTCCTACAAACAAAGAAACAACCAAGATGTCAGTAGCACCTGCTGCAAGTGAAAAGTGTTCGTTCTTCTAAAATCATCAAAAGATGCATGCAAACATTTATCTAAAACAGTAAACAAAATGATTCTAAATAGCTTGAAAACTTGCCAGAAGACAGAAAATGTTACCAACAGGCCATTGCCACTGAGACAGTCGGCCAATCTGCTTTCAACTGGAAATCGTCCCTGGGTAGGACGATTTTTGACTGTAAATCGTCCCTGGGTGGGACGATTTCTTCTGTGTTGGGGAAGCCGAACTGACACGCTCCAATGTCGACTCTCGAGGTCTCCAAAATAGCTACAGACAGGGGGGTTATGTAATTGGGGCCATTTTGGGATGACCCAGATGGTCGGATTCTCCCAATTTGGCCTCTACCCTCGGGAATTTGATATCGCCTCCTGCAAGTTAGTGAAACTACAAAACGACACAAAACATACTAGAATATGATCAAAGGTTACGAAATTGCAGCTATGAATTCACCAAACATGATAACACAAAATGCAGCATGAGAAAATAAACTAGAATGCTTCTAAAAAAACTTAAGAAAAGTGCGGGGGTGCCCAAGTGGGCCTCCCACCGTTGGCACTTGATTCCGGCGCCAATCCACTAGGGATGGGCCCAAAACCTCTTAGGATTGGGGGGGTCGGCGAATTGGTTGATTCAGGTGTCCATGTGTTGGATTTAGGTCCGATTCAAGCTTCCAAAAGCCACCCAACAACCTCCCTTGCAAAAGAGATTGGTGGATGTGGGAAGGTGAACCAAAAGGGATGCAAGTGGGTCTTCAACTCAGCAGCACTTCGTTGCTTGAAAACTCCTTCAACCTGTATATTTTGGGTGAGAAAAGTCCCACCTTTTATAGACCCATGGGGTCTCTTTTGGGAGGGAAGCACAAATGCCATGTGTTGGTCATAGGCGCCATGTGGCAGTCTTGTCTTCCCATGAGGGAGGGGAGTCCTCCATTGACTTGGGCTTTCATAACTGCCCTTGTGACAGTCCTCAAATGGCCTATTTGTCCACTCACACACGCGTGCGAGGCAGGAGTCATCAACTGACTGTTCTGGGCTGCCACTTGGCCTCATTTGTCTTTTTGCCCGTTAAACTTGGAAATCGTCCTTACCGGAGACGATTTCAGAAATCGTCCCCGGGTGAGACGATTTCAAGTTAGCAATCGTCCCTGGGTGAGACGATTACTAGGCAAAGTGTCTAAGTGTGCCAAATTGCTTCTTGACCTCACAAAATTGCTATGAAAGTGGTTAAGACCATTGTTTGACCTCTAAGGGCTGCCCTAGGGGCTATGTTTGTCAAAGCGAGCAGCCCTTAGAGGTCAAACAATGGTCTTAACCACTTTCATAGCAATTTTGTGAGGTCAAGAAGCAATTTGGCACACTTAGACACTTTGCCTAGTAATCGTCTCACCCAGGGACGATTGCTAACTTGAAATCGTCTCACCCAGGGATGATTTTTGAAATCGTCCCTGGGTGAGACGATTTCCAATTTTAGCAGGCAAAAAGACAAATGAGGCCAAGTGGCAGCCCAGAATAGTCAGTTGATGACTCCTGCCTCGCACGCGTGTGTGAGTGGGCAAATAGGCCGTTTGAGGACTGTCACAAGGTAAGTTATGAAAGCCCAAGTCAATGGAGGACTCCCTCCCTCATGGGAAGACAAGACTACCACATGGCGCCTATGACCAACACATGGCATTTGTGCTTCCCTCCCAAAATAGACCCCATGGGTCTATAAAAGGTGGGACTTTTCTCACCCAAGACAGACAGGTTGAAGGAGTTTTCAAGCAACAAAGTGCTGCCGAGTTGAAGACCCACTTGCATCCCTTTTGGTTCATCTTCCCACATCCACCAATCTCTTTTGCAAGGGAGGTTGTTGGATGGCTTTTGGAAGCTTGAATCGGACCTAAATCCAACACATGGACACCTGAATCAACCAATTCGCCGACCCCCCAATCCTAAGAGGTTTTGGGCCCATCCCTAGTGGATTGGCACCGAAATCAAGTGCCAACAGTGGGAGGCCCATTTGGGCATCCCCGCACTTTTCTTAAGTTTTATTTCAAAAGAATTCTAGTTTATTTTCTCATGCTACATATTGTGTTTCCTGTTTGGTGAATTCATAGCTGCAATTTCGTAACCTTTGATCAGATTCTAGTATGTTTTGTGTCGTTTTGTAGTTTCACTAACTTGCAGGAGGCGATATCAAATTCTCGATGGTAGAGGCCAAATTGGGAGAATCCGACCATCTAGGTCATCCCAAAATGGCCCCAATTACATAACCCCCCTGTACACCCACCGTGATCGCCACTGAAAGCACGAGATTTCGGGCAAAGGAAACACTAATTGCAATATAACCAAAACCAAATGCGCTTAAGTCCTAGAAATGTAAAGTGCATGAAATGGAAAAGAAACGCATTGGAAGAGACACAAGAAAATGGAGAAAACATAGCCCTTTCATTAATATCCCTTGATCTCTGTTACAATGACGTCTCCTCCCTTTTCGGGGGCTAGGAGCGTTAAAAGAATTTGATTACAATCACTCAATGTTCCTCTTTCCGCGTGCCCACGATTGCAATGGGTGGGCCAAGATGATGTCGCCGCTGATGTCGATGAGTTCTTCACCTCTGTCGCTTCTCCTGCGAACAAAGAAACAACCAAGATGTCAGTAGCACCTGCTGCAAGTGAAAAGTGTTCGTTCTTCTAAAATCATCAAAAGATGCATGCAAACATTTATCTAAAACAGTAAACAAAATGATTCTAAACAGCCTGAAAACTTTCCAGAAGACAGAAAATGTTACCAACAGGCCATTGCCACTGAGACAGTCGGCCAATCTGCTTTCAACTGGAAATCGTCCCTGGGTAGGACGATTTTTGACTGTAAATCATCCCTGGGTGGGACGATTTCTTCTATGTTGGGGAATCCGAACTGACACGCTCCAATGTTGACTCCCGAGGTCTCCAAAACACCTGCATACAGAGGGGTTATGTAATTGGGGCCATTTTGGGACGACCCAGATGGTCGGATTCTCCCAATTTGGCCTCTACCCTCGGGAATTTGATATCGCCTCCTGCAAGTTAGTGAAACTACAAAACGACACAAAACATACTAGAATCTGATCAAAGGTTACGAAATTGCAGCTATGAATTCACCAAACAGAAAACACAATATACAACATGAGAAAATAAACTAGAATGCTTCTGAAATAAAACTTAAGAAAAGTGCGGGGGTGCCCAAGTGGGCCTCCCACCGTTGGCACTTGATTTCGGCGCCAATCCACTAGGGATGGGCCCAAAACCTCTTAGGATTGGGGGGTCGGCGAATTGGTTGATTCAGGTGTCCATGTGTTGGATTTAGGTCCGATTCAAGCTTCCAAAATCCACCCAACAACCTCCCTTGCAAAAGAGATTGGTGGATGTGGGAATGTGAACCAAAAGGGATGCAAGTGGGTCTTCAACTCTAGCAAGCACTTCGTTGCTTGAAAACTCCTTCAACCTGTCTGTCTTGGGTGAGAAAAGTCTCACCTTTTATAGACCCAAGGGGTCTCTTTTGGGAGGGAAGCACAAATGCCATGTGTTGGTCATAGGCGCCATGTGGCAGTCTTGTCTTCCCATGAGGGAGGGGAGTCCTCCATTGACTTGGGCTTTCATAACTACCCTTGTGACAGTCCTCAAACGGCCTATTTGCCCACTCACACACGCGTGCAAGGCAGGAGTCATCAACTGACTGTTTTGGGCTGCCACTTGGCCTCATTTGTCTTTTTGCCCATTAAACTTGGAAATCGTCTCACCCAGGGATGATTTCAGAAATCGTCCCTGGGTGAGACGATTTCAAGCTAGCAATCGTCCCTGGGTGAGACGATTACTAGGCAAAGTGTCTAAGTGTGCCAAATTGCTTCTTGACCTCACAAAATTGCTATGAAAGTGGTTAAGACCATAGTTTGACCTCTGAGGGCTGCCCCTGGGGCTGTGTTTGTCAAAGCGATCAGTGTTTGCAGTCACATAATCGGATTGGTGTTGTTTTGGTGTCTACAGATGCCCCTTTTTGGGAAGCGCTATGGGTGACGCAGTGCTGAGCAAAAAATAGATAACCAAAGCACTAATGATTAGGGTTTCTTGGTAACCTAACCAACTTTTGATGCCCCAAGTATGGAAAGGGCATGCATTCTTGAATCCTTGCTTCTGACGAGCTAAGGAATTTGATTTCAAGTATTAACCTATTTTGGTGAGGTGTGACTTGAACTTAGACATTGATCAGTCATGAACAGGCAAAGGGCATTTTTATCCTCAGGGGGAACCTTGTGTTCATGATTCATGAAATGCCAAGTGTTTGATTGATTTGATTGTTGCTTGTTTACTGCCCCAAGCAGGAGCGTGATTGTCTTTGTCAATGATTCTTTGAATGCATGTCGTTTTCCTTAATTGGGTGTGTGATTGTTGGTTGGTGACTAAGTGTGACTACCCCCTCAAGCGACGAATCGATGAGGGAATGACATTCGTGAGAGAAGCGACGAGTCGCTTGACCCAAGATGACTTGTGCAAGGGTGCCTTTAGAGGGTTTACCGTTAAGCGTGTGCAATTTTTCCAACATTTGGACCTATTTTTGGTGGGTGTTAACCCTTTTGGTGATGCCGTAATGAGGTGAAATCATCAAAAATCTAACTTCCCATGGAGCGGTCCGGCTATTGTAGCCTTCTTGGGGAAGTAGGAGAGCGATAATTTGGACCTCGACATCAATTTTATTTTCTATTGCAAGATGTTAAGTGCAAGAGCACTTGTGTCTGGCAATGTTTATTACTGTTTTTGTTGTTTTGATTTTCTTGTTGTTTTTGAGTGGGCTTTGACCCTTTTGTGACATCGTTTGGGGATGAAATTGTCAAAAATCCGTCTTCCCATGGAGCGGTTCGGCTATGGTAGCCTTCTTAGGGAGTAGGATAGTGACAATGTAAACCCCGACATCAATTTTTCTATGCCAAGAGGTTAAGTGCAAGAGCACTTGTGTCTGGCAATGTTTATTGCTATGTTTTTGTGTTGCATTTTTGTGATGTTTTTGTTGTTTTGTTGTTTTTGTGACACCATTGGGGATTAAAATTGGCAAAAATCCGACCTCCCGTGGAGCGGTCCGGCTATGGTAGCCTTCTTAGGGAGTAGGATAGTGACAATGTAAACCCCGACATAAGTTTTGCTATGCCAAGAGGTTAAGTGCAAGAGCACTCTTGTCTGGAAATGTTTATTGCTATGTTTTTGTGTTGCATTTTTGTGATGTTTTTGTTGTTTTGTTGTTTTGATTTTCTTTGATCTTGTGCATGATGGTTGATGAATATGGATGTATGCATGTTGTTATTTTGATGGATGCATATGCTATGATGAATGCAAATGTTTTTTTATTTATATGTGATATGCAGATATGAAATGGATGAATGGGATTTGTGATGTTTGGCTATGGCACCATAGACTGTTTAGAGCTCTGTTATTTTGTTTTTAGGCGATTGCTGTGATGTATGGCTCTACATGTATACATGGTTTTTCTATTTTTGTATTTTCTGATGGTATTTGCAAAGATGAAAAGTAGCGCAGTTGGTTTAGAAATGTAGCTAAGGTTTTCTGAGACTCAGACGGTTTTAGCTCACTAGCCACGACTATACTTTATCTTACAAGACTTTTGACCAAGGTATGAATCGGACTTGTTTTTGACCAAGTTATTTCACATCCCTGTGTGTGCAATTGATTTCATTTATGTGGTATTTGTCAGGATACCGCCAATGCTAGATGGGCTTTCAACCGAACCTGTACTGAGGATCACCTAATTAGCTCCACAAACTCCTTTGTTGTATGTACTAAGATTAATCTGCGATGTAATCCAGGATGCCATAAGCTAGCTCATCCACATGCAAACATTGATCTGTATGCAAGTTAATGTGACAGATATATCGTCATGCGGGAGGTTTACTTCTGTTACCGATAGGCTATCAACCAAATTGGTACTGAAGATTGCCTTATGACCTATAGAATGCTGAGGGTTCCAGGGATTCAAGGTCAAATCCCTTATTTTCTTCAATTGTATTGGGATACTTCCTCATTGTAGTGATGAGATCATTGTTTATTTTGATTTGTTTTTCTTTCGAGCAAGGGATTGGGGTCATGGAGTGACGAAAATCACTGTTGTTTGTGCCTTTTGATGTGTGCACTGTAGTTTGTCAAATTTGGAGTTTTGACATTTTGCAACTTTTTTGTGTTTTGCAACTATTGAGAACTTTAGGGATTCTTAGGGAATTGGGTAGGGAGGATGCTTGTCCTTTTGCCAACTCTCAGCATTCTAGGGGTCATTTGCATAGGGGGATGAGCAAGATAACCGTTTCGCTTGTGGTGACCTAGATTATTTTGCAGGTTTTGTCTCGTTCACACAATTTGGGAATTTTTAGTGTTTTGATTTGTGTTGGGATGTTACGTAACATGGTGTATTTCAAGTATGACTCTACCTTCGTAAAATCTGTTCAACTTGATATGCTACATGGCTAAAGAGGAAAATGATGACTGAATCACTGAAACTCTTGGTACATTCCTAGACCACTCGATCGTAGTGTGGTAAAAGTTATGCATGGTGTTTTTGTTGTTTTTGTAACATGAGACAATGCGGAACAAGATGGACTATCAGAGCTATTGCAGCCTATGGTTTTTGACCCGTATGACTACAAATATGCAATGTATGGATGCAATGCTTAATGTAGCTATGTATTTTTGTAATTTTGATGGATTGTTTTTGGTGAAGTTGAAGATGAGGTGCAAGAATATGAATTTTATGATGAATTTGAGTATGCCTAGAATTGAGATGCAAATCTTTGTTGTTTTTGATTATTTTTGTTGTTTTGTTTTTTTTTTTTTTTTGACCAAGCAATTGCGATAATCGTTGGAGCTTTTTGGGTTTGACCAAGTGATTGCGATAATCCTTGGAGCTTTTGGGGTGACCAAGTGATTACGATAATCCTTGGAGCTTTTTTGGGTGACCAAGAGATTGCGATAATCCTTGGAGATTTTTTGGGTGACCAAGAGATTGCGATAATCCTTGGAGCTTTTTGGATTGACCAAGAGATTGCGATAATCCTTGGAGCTTTTTGGATTGACCAAGAGATTGCGATAATCCTTGGAGATTTTTGGATTGACCAAGAGATTGCGATAATCCTTGGAGCTTTTTGGGTGACCAAGAGATTGCGATAATCCTTGGAGCTTTTTGGATTGACCAAGAGATTGCGATAATCCTTGGAGCTTTTTGGGTGACCAAGATATTGCGATAATCCTTGGAGATTTTTGGGTGACTACGAGATTACGATAATCTTGGAGCTTTTTGGATTGACCAAGAGATTGCGATAATCCTTGGAGCTTTTTGGGTGACCAAGAGATTGCGATAATCCTTGGAGCTTTTGGGATGACCAAGTGATTGCGATAATCCTTGGAGCTTTTTGGGTGACTAAGTGATTGTGATAATCCTTGGAGCTTTTGGAGTGACCAAGATATTGCCATAATCCTTGGATCTTTTTTGGGTGACCAAGTGATTGCAATAATCCTTGGAGCTTTTTGGGGTTTTGACCAAGTGATTGCTATAATCCTTGGAGCTTTTGGAGTGACCAAGAGATTGCGATAATCCTTGGAGCTTTTTTGGGTGACCAAGTGATTGCGATAATCCTTGGAGCTTTTTGGGGTTTTGACCAAGTGATTGCTATAATCCTTGGAGCTTTTTGGGGTGACCAAGTGATTGCGATAATCCTTGGAGCTTTTTGGGGTGACCAAGTGATTGCGATAATCCTTGGAGCATTTTGGGTTTGAATTATGGTTCTTTAGGGGATAGAGGTACCCCCAGATTGATGGTCTATGAATCGGACTTGTTTTTGACCAAGTTATTTCACATCCCTGTGTGTGCAATTAATTTCATTTATGTGGTATTTGTCAGGATACCGCCAGTGCCAGATGGGCTTTCAACTGAACCTGTACTGAGTATCACCTAATTAGCTCCACAAACTCCTTTATTGTATGTACTAAGATTAATCACGGTGTAATCCAGGATGCCATAAGCTAGCTCATCCACATGCAAACATTGATCTGTACGCAAGTTAATGTGACAGATATATCATCATGCGGGAGGTTTACTTCTGTTACCGATAGGCTATCAACCAAATTGGTACTGAAGATTGCCTTATGACCTATAGAATGCTGAGGGTTCCAGGGATTCAAGGTCAACTCCCTTCTTTTCTTCAATTGTAGTGGGATACTTGCTCATTGTAGTGATGAGATCATTGTTTATTTTGATTTATTTTTCTTTCGAGCAAGGGATTGGGGTCATGGAGTGACGAAAATCACTGTTGTTTGTGCCTTTTGATGTGTGCACTGTAGTTTGTCAAATTTGGATTTTTGACATTTTGCAACTTTTTTGTGTTTTGCAACTATTGAGAACTTTAGGGATTCTTAAGGAATTGGGTAGGGAGGATGCTTGTCCTTTTGCCAACTCTCAGCATTCTAGGGGTCATTCGCATAGGGGGATGAGCAAGATAACCGTTTCGCTTGTGGTGACCTAGATTATTTTGCAGGTTTTGTCTCGTTCACACAATTTGGGAATTTTTAGTGTTTTGATTTGTGTTGGGATGTTACGTAACATGGTGTATTTCAAGTATGACTCTACCTTCATAAAATTTGTTCGACTTGATATGCTACATGGCTAAAGAGGAAAATGATGACTGAATCACTGAAACTCTTGGTACATTCCTAGACCACTGACTGTAGTGTGGTAAAAGTTATGCATGGTGTTTTTGTTGTTTTTGTAACATGAGACAATGCAGAACAAGATGGACTATCAGAGCTATTGCAGCCTATGGTTTTTGACCCGTATGACTACAAATATGCAATGTATGGATGCAATGCTTAATGCAACTATGTATTTTTGTAATTTTGATGGATTGTTTTTGGTGAAGTTGAAGATGAGGTGCGAGAATATGAATTTTATGATGAATTTGAGTATGCCTAGAATTGAGATGCAAATCTTTGTTGTTTTTGATTATTTTTGTTGTTTGGTTTTGTTTTTTTTTTTTTTTTGACCAAGCGATTGCGATAATCGTTGGAGATTTTTGGGTTTGACCAAGTGATTGCGATAATCCTTGGAGATTTTGGGGTGACCAAGTGATTACGATAATCCTTGGAGATTTTTTTGGGTGACCAAGAGATTGCGATAATCCTTGGAGCTTTTTTTGGGTGACCAAGAGATTGCGATAATCCTTGGAGCTTTTTGGATTGACCAAGAGATTGCGATAATCCTTGGAGCTTTTTGGATTGACCAAGAGATTGCGATAATCCTTGGAGATTTTTGGATTGACCAAGAGATTGCGATAATCCTTGGAGCTTTTTGGGTGACCAAGATATTACGATAATCCTTGGAGCTTTTTGGATTGACCAAGAGATTGTGATAATCCTTGGAGCTTTTTGGGTGACCAAGAGATTGCGATAATCGTTGGAGATTTTTGGGTGACTAAGAGATTGCGATAATCTTGGAGCTTTTTGGATTGACCAAGAGATTGCGATAATCCTTGGAGCTTTTTGGGTGACCAAGAGATTGCGATAATCCTTGGAGCTTTTGGGATGACCAAGTGATTGCGATAATCCTTGGAGCTTTTTGGGTGACTAAGTGATTGTGATAATCCTTGGAGATTTTGGGATGACCAAGTGATTGCGATAATCCTTGGAGCTTTTTGGGTGACTAAGTGATTGTGATAATCCTTGGAGCTTTTTTGGGTGACCAAGTGATTGCGATAATCCTTGGAGCTTTTTGGTTTTTGACCAAGTGATTGCGATAATCCTTGGAGCTTTTGGAGTGACCAAGAGATTGCGATAATCCTTGGAGCTTTTTTGGGTGACCAAGTGATTGCGATAATCCTTGGAGCTTTTTGGGGTTTTGACCAAGTGATTACGATAATCCTTGGAGCTTTTTGGGGTGACCAAGTGATTGCGATAATCCTTGGAGCATTTTGGGTTTGAATTATGGTTCTTTAGGGGATAGAGGTACCCCCAGATTGATGGTCTTTGCACTCCGGATCTGGCTCTAGAGGTATGGGCATGAATGGATCGGCCCTATGCGCAGAGATGAGGACAGGGTCCGCCTGCGACACTGATGTTGCTATGATGTCTCTTGGTGGAAGTTGCTCTTTGTGTGCCCAACGTGGTGGATGTAATGCTTGGTCCCACTGTGGTGGGTTAACGCGCCACTCATGCCCTAGTATTATGTTTATCTATTGACATGCTTCTTCAATTTTTATGGGATGCCGATGCTGTCTTATGTGATTGCTATGTGCTATGTCTGTTTCATCCTCACCTTCGGAAAATGTGTATAGCTCATCAGAATCTATAGATTCTGAGACATGGAGGATTGCATCATCAGGTAGCCCTACGGTTAAAGGTTGATCTTCTTCGAAAGGAGCCTTATGTAAGTTGGGCCTTGGGAGCTCCAAAATCTTGGTCTCTACCAACTCTAAGTGCTCTAGTGCTTTGAATGTATTGGGAGATTTGAGTTCCTCCCCTTTGGTTGTATTTTGGGTGAGAAAAGTCCCACCTTTTATAGACCCATGGGGTCTCTTTTGGGAGGGAAGCACAAATACCATGTGTTGGTCATAGGCGCCATGTGGCAGTCTTGTCTTCCCATGAGGGAGAGGAGTCCTCCATTGACTTGGGCTTTCATAACTGCCCTTGTGACAGTCCTCAAATGGCCTATTTGCCCACTCACACACACGTGCGAGGCAGGAGTCATCAAATAACTGTTCTGGGCTACCACTTGGCCTCATTTGTCTCTTTGCCCGTTAAACTTGGAAATCGTCTCACCCAGGGATGATTTCAGAAATCGTCCCTGGGTGAGACGATTTCAAGTTAGCAATCGTCCCTGGGTGAGACGATTTCAGAAATCATCCCTGGGTGAGACGATTTCAATTTAGCAATCGTCCTTGGGTGAGACGATTACTAGGCAAAGTGTCTAAGTGTGCCAAATTGCATCTTGACCTCACAAAATTGCTATAAAAGTGGTTAAGACCACTGTTTGACCTCTGAGGGCTGCCCTGGGGGCTGTGTTTGTCAAAGCGATCGGTGTTTGTAGTCACATAATCGGATTGGTGCTGTTTTGGTGTCTACAG